>BMAO01031609.1:0-186888 GCA_019973975.1 Trichonephila clavata
AAATTATTTTTGAAAAATAACCTTTAAAAACAATTTTGTGTCTGTACATTTGTGAAATGATTGATTGAGTATTTTTGATTATTTTCTTACCTGACACCGAGTTTCATTGGCTTGATTTATTATATTTTGATTCTGTTTAGAAAATAAGATTTTTCAGTATATGTTCCGGTTATGTGCGTGTAACTACTGTAATAGTTTACGACATTGAAGTTTGTTTTTATTATAGTTTTCTATTTCAGTAAAATGTTGTTTATATCAGAAAGCAATTATATCACTAATAGCTAATGTATCAGGTGTACATTAGCTATTAAAGGTTTAGACACGTTAAAAGTGATGTTTCATTTAAAATAGATTTTACAGAAGTTTTTGTATTATTTCTAAGCTGCTAATGCCTATTTCTTAGTATGCTTCATTAAGTGTTTCTCATGAGTAAATGACTGGTAACAGGCAACGAGAAAAAAAAATATTTTTAAAGCCGGCCAAAAGGACTTTTTGTTGATTCGAGTGATTTTCAAAAAAGTGTTTCATTCAGCAACATTCTTCTTAATTTACGTAGCGATTAGAACCTAATTGCAACCTGAGCCTCCGTCAATCTTATAGCACAACCAAACTCATGCTTATGATAAATGGTCTTGTTAAATTTTTTTTAGGATATTTTGCTGAAAAGAAAAACACTGCTTCAATATCTTTTTTTCCCATTTAAATCATTAAAACTTGTTTTACGTCGGAAAGTGCATAAATAACAGCAGAAACAGAAATTTTTATCGCCAATTGATCCAACAATGTACTCGGTTTAATCAAGAATCTGTGAATGGTTTGTTTTGTCGTATTCTGTAGTCAGTAATCTGGTATGTATAAAAAATCAATCTTTCGCAAAGCTAAGCCTATTTTATTCTTGCATCTGCATGTGGTGGGGTACAGCTCTAGACTCACACATTTCAAAACTTTATAATTACAGATGACGCTACAGAACGCTGCAGCTAAATGACGTAATATTCCACCTGACGTTGAAACATACCATTCTACAAAATATACTTTAAAATATAATTAGCTTAGAAAAGTTTACACATATACAAATAAAATAATTATAAATAAATACAATATTCTAAATAGAAAAAAGAAATTATTCTAGGAATATAACATACATTACAAAACAATTTAATTTCCATAATTATCTTTTGTTGGGAAGAGATGTATTTTTGAAATCGAACGTGTGAAAACCCCAGTAGCAGTTTCCAGTTTAACTACTCTTTCTTCTTTGATTTTATCATCATTCACAATATGTTTCTGCTATTTAATACAGATTGATCTGCGGTTGCTAAATTTGTTTGAGCATTACTTCAATTTTGGTAACTCTGGTAATCTTTGATACTGTCTTCTCCGAGGTAAAGGTCTCCAATCAGGTTAAAGTACATTTCATTGAATCTTTTAGACAATCCAATTTTTCTTCATTAGCTGCGTTGCTATCATTTTTACATTCAGATTTTTTTATCCATCTCTGTGGTTTCTTAAGACCAACGTTTATTCGTATTGTGTGGATTGTGTAATCTGGTATAATAAAAAAATCAATCTTTCGCAACGCTAAGCCTGTTTTATTCGTACATCTGCTTGTGGTGGAGTACAGATCTCAACTCATACATTTTACAAATTTTTAATTACAAATGACGCTACAGTGTGCTGTAGCTAGACAACGTAACAGGTCTATACAGTGAAAATCATTTAACACGAAGGAGGGACTGAAATATATTTTCGTGTTAAAATATATTGCAAAAAAAAAAAAACTTATCCACAAAATTAAGTTAATTAGACTTTATTTTATTTACATATATATATATATATATATATATATATATGTGTTTGTGTGTGTTATTGTGTGTGTGTGTGTGTGTGTGTTTAATTAAAATCAATTAGACAAAAACATTCGCAAGAGCATAAAGACATTTTATACAAAATTTAAATTTTTTTTGAATAACGACACATTTATTAAGTTTTTACAAACACATCTGATATTTTCTTTGCAATGTCTTTTTTAGGATCAAATTGTCTAAAAAATTTTCGATGTAGTCAATTTTGTTATTCATTTAATCATTGGAATGTGGGTCTAAATAACTGCACATACTTTTCGTAATTTTCCCCATTTCGGAGGACGTGGGAAATGGGAACTGTATTATTCATTTCATTTTTTCGTCTTCGAAATGTGCATCAATGATATTTTTGAGCTTTGAACAAACTTTTAAATGCCTTTGCCTGCCATAAAAAAAATTGGTGCTGTTCACACATTGTCATTATTAACTGCCACTAATTCGTCAGATGATACAGTAGGGCACTCCATGGAAGAATCACGATTTGTCATTCTTCACGCTGATGGCCGTGTCAGGATACGCCGTCTTCCAGGCGAACAGTTGCTGCCTCAATGTACAGTAGGTCATACACAGGCCGGTGGTGGCGGTATTATGCTTTGAGGGACGTTCTCTTGAGCGTGTCTGGGACCCGTGTTTGTAGTAGAGCAGACCATGAATGCTACAGGGTATCTGAACATCATTGCGGACCAGTTGCACTCTTAAATGGCCTTTTTTTAGCTGGAAATGGAATGTTCCAACTGGACAACGCCCCGTGTCACAAGGATAATATTGTGTTGCAGTGGTTCCAGGAACATGATGCTGAATTCCAGTTAATTTCCTAGCAGTCTAACTCAGCGGATCTCAATCTGATAGAACACATTTGGGATGTCATGGGACGGCAGCTCAGAGTTCAAAGACCACCAATTCGCAATATCTCGGATTTGCGTGACCGTTGCTTAAACATCTGGCACAATCTGTCTCCGGTCATCTACCAAGGATCTACCAAGGCATCCATGCCAAGGCGGGTTGAAGCTGTGTTATGCGCCAAAGGTGGGCCAACTCGTTATTGACAGGTGGTCATAATGTTTTGGCTCTTGAGTGTATATATGGATTAAAAAATTAATAAAATACTGCGAAAACGTTTGCTACAATTGAATAAATTCAAAGTTGCCAAACTTTTAATACAAATACTTATTTTGAAAACTCTTCTTTTAAACGAATGTATTACTTATACCGATTAGTTTTATGCAGTGAAAAATATTTAATTGAATCCCACGCGTACCATTTCAAAGCAAAGTTTTTCGAAACAAATTTTTCATTGAAAGATTTTAAACTCTTATTGATACATTTAACACACTGGTTCATCTATTTTTTTTTACGAAATACATTTTATCCAACTTATTCCAATTGAAATATCAGAAAATTTTACTCAATAAGTAAAAAGTCCTTTTTTGAACAATTGAATTATGAATACTAATAGAAATATTATACTTAAAAGTGAATTATTATGATTTTCGAAGAATTTTTTCCAACACTCTTTTGAGTTTATTAAAGAAATAGAAAGAATAAGTGACTACAAATTTGAAAAACTTATTTTTTCTGCAGGTAAAATCTATAATGATATTTAAAATAAGTAAAAAGTAAGAACTATGCATTTGATAAAATATTAAAGCACGTAAAGGGAATTTTAAATTGGCATTATTCACTACTGCTTTTATATATAAATTTTCAAAACTCTTCTACTAACGATGTTACAGTTTTCAAAGCTTTAATAACTTAATATACAGAAAGCTGGAGAAATCATAAAGTATTCTCAAATTCAACGCTAAAGTCTTAAAAGCGTACATTATTTTCTACAAAATTAAATTTTTGCATCGTCGTTCGAGTACTCAGATTCTTTATAAGAAAAATATTTATAAAAAAAGAATTTCAAGAAAAATATCAATTCTCACATTCTATTTTATTTTTAAAACAAATCTGTACGTTCTGAAATATGAAAACACACACACACACATATATATATATATAATTTCTTTCATATATATAATGCTACACTTTGCTGTAAATCCTTAAAAAATAACAACAAAACAGAAATGTGTTACAGAATTAAATATAAAAATAAAAATAATGTATGTATATATATATATGTGTGCGTTTACAGAATAAAATGTTAGTGAATATAAACTTTACGTTCCAACAGTACTATAAAATACCACTAGAATCATATTACAATTTAAAACAATCCACTCATTTATTACTATCTGTACATTTTAGAAGCTAACTACTTCTCTGTATCATTGACAAATCGCCTTAGAACTTCTGCGCAGGCAGAAGACGTTGAGAAGGAAACAATTCTAGATATTCGGCCTAAATATTTCAAAATTCAAAATTAAATCCATTGTATATTTTTTTCTTATTTTAATAATCTCTGATAAAAATTGTTGTTTGTAAAATTAAGAAATGCAATTTATATTTTTATACTCTGTCTTCAAAACCTTTTTTGAAAACATACTTTTAAGTATACCATCAAGAGAAGGCAGCAATTGTTCATCAATTTAGTTTTAATTTTTTTAAAAAATACTGTTGACATTGTGAAGGTACTTATATGCTTTTTAGCATTAGAACCAATCGCAAAATAATAAATATTGTTTTTCTTAGCATTTTTTAAAAAATTTATTTGAATGTTTGATTTTTATTTATTAAATTTATATATATTTTCTTTTCGTAGATAATATAAAATAGTTCGACAGCATGTTTTGTGTGTCAATAAATATTTAGTTCTATTTGCAAAATGTGTATTTTATTTTCACTTATTTGAATATTTCGTTTCTTATTTCAGATATGCTTAAAGGCTGTGCCACTACAAAATTCTCCGTTCGCCCTGTGTGAAAATGTGAAGTGTGCAATGTACTGTTTTGTTTGAGTGAAAACAATGGTTTCATGATTTTCGTGGATAATGTGTAATATGTATCTTTTTATTCATGATAATCAAACAATGCAATTAAATATTGTGCTGATGCTTTATTTTCAAAATTGCAAAATCATTTCAACTTAAGTGTCCGGAGGGTGCTTTTTAGTACTTTTTTAATTTATTAGCTTTAATTAACGGTATGATTTATCTAGTTTTTTTTTTATTATTATTATATGTAAAACATCTGATCTGTATTATTATTACATTAATGTTTCTATGTCTAATGATTTCTTTTACACCATAATTTTGAACATAGATGTGTAAAGTATTCCAAACAAATGCTTTATTGTGTTTCAAATTGATGATATATTTTGGTGGATATTGAAGAAAGCTTTATTCTTGGTTGGGTTTTGAACATTTTAAGTTTTATTGGACAACGGTGTAAGAAGAATGTTCTGGCACTGTACATAAATAGAACATGTGCGAAGAATTAAAAGGAAAGTAAATTTAAGAAACAACATTTATGCGAAACTTAAATTTCCAAATTGTTGGGATAAACAATTTATGTTTTCCCCCTCTTTTTATTAACTAACTGCTTTTTGTAGAAAGAAACGATAATAATTACATAACAGGCTTAAAATAAATTTTAAAAAATTGGTAGTTTAGATAAATAATAATAATAGTGAATTTAGTAATTATTAATTATAGATAATTTAAATAAGAATTAATAATAAATTATATAGATAAACATTAATTATAAAATTGATTTATAAAAATAACTCGAAAGCGATTTTAAAAATGATAGTTGAGGAAGCCCTTCATGAATGGTGTTTTTAAGACTAGTTTAGAAATTTATGAAATAAAATGGTAAAAGTGAGTTGTACATAAATTTACCAACATAGTACTTGTATTAAAATATTGTACTTCAAAAATTAAGTGATACCTTTGAATAACTCTTCTGTGTTTTAAATTTATTTTCAGTGTCAAGTTCTGAATTCGTTTCAAAAATTAAAAATTGCACTTGAAAGTAATTCCGCCATCAATATTAAAAATAAATTTACGTTCACAGTTTACTTTTATATCTTTAAAAAACTAAATAAGATATAATACCCTTTCCCCCTTCTCGGCACTTTCAAAAATATTTTGTTAAATTTTTAGGAACACATTAATATATTTCAACAAGACGTTGACTAAGGAAATAGAAAATCCTCCCTGAAACATGATACGTTGTCAATTTTAGTTAAATGCACCTGACCCAAGACTGGGTTTAATCTCGCAAAAAAAGTATCGCTTATTCAGCAAAATACTCTGTCTTGTGGGAAAGTGAAAAAAGTGCCAGACTCAGATTTGCTAAATAACGTTTTCCACCCATTTCTCACGAAGTGGATTAGTCCCGTGTCACGTGAAACACGCTTATTCAGCTCCATTTGGCACTTTCCATTATCTCAAGTGAAGCGTGAGTATAAAGGTAAGAAGTTAAAGGGGTGAGACAATTCATTGCAGCCTTATTATAATCGGTGTTGGATTTTCAGATTAAGACCGGGTCGAGTGAAATATTATTTTTAAAAGTGAATGCAGTAGCATTTGGTTATTTATAACAAGCTTTCGAAAGGCTCAATAAACATTGGTTCTTATGAGAAAAGAGTTTTTCCTTGGAGATAAAAATATTCATTCTGCGTTGATCAGAAAGCAATTATTTGTATGTTGAAGTGCAGTTGAGTAAATACTATAACTCTGTGTTGGAAAAGAAACGACCCCAACTTGTTTTCTTGTATTTCTGAGTATTTTGGCTCTGCGCAAAAAAAATAAATACCTTTTCCAAATCGGGTCACTGCAATTTATACATAATAAATATAGGAACAATTAATTGGAAAGCTTTTAATATTATTTTAAACATATTTTTAGACTAATGATAAGGTTTTCATTTCTATTAATTGTGTTAAACTTTTATAAAAAATAATGAAGGGATGGTTAATCTCTTCTTAATTTAACCTTATTATAATAATGTTAGATTTTGAAATTGTATGATGAAAAACAAATATGGGTACTTTTCCGTTTTGCAAGTGCAGGCGATAATGACGACAACAATTATACAACCACCGCCGACCGAATATTCCTTTTGATAACTTTTTACCACCACATTTTCAAAACAAGTAACGGACTTTTCTTATGAAATACTTTCTTTTTCAAAATACAGCAAAAATAGATGAAAAACCAATGAGGACTTAACATTTATTAACATTTCATTATGAGTATTTTGGCTGTTATCGCCAATAAAGCCTGTTCAGTGAGATTTGCGTCAGCTAAAAGGAAAAGTACCCAAATATAGTAATTACTTCAGAAATAAGTGTTGATAAAAATAAAAATTTAACCAAAAACACTTTAATATATAGTTTTTTTTATACATACAGACACGTTCTTTCTCAAAATTAAAAAGAATAGATTATTTAATTATACACAATAAGAGAAGTAATCAGTTTTCTTTATGTTAAAGATTTATTAAGCATAATATTAAGAACTTATTCATGAACAAATATTGTTATAATTGTTGTGAATTATGTACCGGATGGTCTGAGTGGTGGTCCACTGGTCTATCTCGATAGAAACCATATGTAACGGATTATGTCTCAAAAAATCTTGAACTTGGCTGCGGCATAACTAAATGTGTTGTTGTTTAGTAGTAATTCTTGGCTTCGGCGTACCAGGTGCCATTGATTACTAGGATTTTTATCTCGAATATTAGAATTCTCTTTAGTTTCAGTCTAATTAATGTAATGGTTTATTTTTTAAAGATTGTTAAGTTTATTTTTGAAAGTTATTGTTACCAATAAATCCAGGAAAAAGAAAATTCTAGGACTTCAGAATATTATTATTATGTTATCACACCACACACGCAGCAGTATATTTATTACATTGGTGCCGAAACCCGGGAAATATCTTAGATATTTTAATTGTGTGTGCGGTGTTTTGTGCTAAACAGTTTGGATTATTATTCGATTGCCGTTTTAGCGGACTTTTAAAGGTACTGTAATTTTATTTCATTTAAAAATGGAAGCTATTGATAAAGTTAGAGCTAAAAGAAAAGTTGTTCCATCTGCTTCTACAAAGTCTGTGAATGAAGTCAAATCGTTTCTGGAAACATTCGACAGCCAGAACAAAACACATGAAGAACAACTTTTTGAATATTTACTTAATTTAGAGGCCAAGCAAATAGAACTTCAACCCTTAATAAGAAAGTAGAAGATTTACTCTCGGATGAAGAATTGTTTGAAGCAGAAATAGAAGGTTCTCTTGTATGAAGGGAATATAAATGAATTTAAATATAAAATTTTAAAAGTAAAATATGTAAAAAATCTAAGTCAACCAGCAGTAAATTCTAAAGGTGCAAATGAGTCCAATGTAAAAACTAATAATCATGCATTGTCTCTTAAATTGCCAAAACTAGTAATAGGTCAGCTGCCTATTCTGCCCAGAAAAGTGAAATAAGCAGCTGTTTGCAACATTTCTTGCACAGTGGTCGAAAACGACTTGAGGGAAATAAATATTTTCTTGCTGGGGGATGAAACGAGTGTTAAAACGGCGAATAGCTTAAGCGATTTTGGAAAAGAAAAAAATAAATAAAATGGGCGTTGCGAGGTGCCATTGTAATTGAAGATTAACGGTGTAAAAGAAAATTTAGGTAGTAACTTTGAGGTTGCAGAAAAACGATTCATTTCTTTAGGAAAAAGGTTCAAAAGGGATGAATTATTATTTGAGAGGCAAAATTCGGTTATGAAAGAACAAATAAAACAAGGGGTTTCAGAAAAGTGTACAGAAATTGTACATTTGCAAAAGTTAAAGATTCCGTGATGATACTATTCCCCCACAAATTTAATTAATAGAAATGATTTTCAGTTACATGTATATTTTCGGATTCTTCACCTAAATCTTTTCGAGCTGTGGCCTACTTAAGATATAAAATTTCTGATAACAGTTTTAATACTAGATTCGTTATTTCTAAATCAAGAGTAGGCCCTATCAAAAAGATAACTCTTTCTAGGATAGAACTAATAGGTGCTGTAATTGCTGCTAGATTAGTGAAATATCTTAAGAGACTTTTCAAGGATATTAAAAGAATAATACTGTGAAGTGATTCGATGATTGTGCTTTATTGGATTAAGAGCTCAGCAACGAAATTTAAACCTTTCGTTTCCAATAGAATCTCGGAAATTCCAGAAAACACATACCCTGTATCTTGGAGGCATTGCAGTGGTAAGCAAAACCCTGCTGACTTATTGACTAGAGGCATAACTAGCAGATAGCTTATAAATTCCGAAAAATGGTGGCACGGTCTTGAATGGTTAAAAGAGATTCTGAAAACCTTTGGCCCAAATTAGAAGGATTTGAATCAATAGATTCTGAAACGGTTGAGTTGAAATCCAGTCTTATTGTCAACTTAACAAATACTCACGAAAAATTCATGGATCCAAACAAATATAGTAGTTTGCTTAAATTGCTAAGAGTTTCGGCTTATATTTTTCGTTTTGTGAAAGCACTTTAGAAGGAAAGATTTCGAAAATGGTCCCCTTGCATCGGAAGAACTCTCTAATGCAGAACTATTTTGGGTGAAAGTAACGCAAAAAGATTTTTACTTCAGTGCAATTACTTGTTTGAAAAGTGATAAACCTGTACAAAAAGATTCCAAGTTATTGTGTTTGAACCCCTTCCTTGATGACAAAGGTGTTCTGCGAGTCACAGGAAGACTAGGAAAAACTACTTATTTATCAATGAATGAGAAACATCCTATTTTTCTTCCTTCTAAGTCTAGGTTAACTGAATTGTTAATTTTGGAGTCACATAAAAGAGTATTTCATTCTGGTGTATCCCACACATTGGTGCAAGTGAGAGAGAAATACTGGATTTTGAAAGCTCGTCAGACTGTAAAGTCTCTCCTAAAAAAGTGCATTATTTGTAAGAGATTAACTTTAATCCAGGAAATCAAGTTATCGCTCCTCTTCCAGACGTCCGTGTAACAGAACCACCTCCCTTTTCAGTTGTAGGGTTTGATTTTGCAGGACCGTTATTTGTCAAAGACAGCGATGCCAAACAGTATACACTGCTAATTACTTGTGCAGTAACAAGAAGTGTTCATTTAGAGCTAGTCGATAATGTGACTACTGACACATTTCTTCTTGCTTTTCGACGTTTTATTGCTCGACGTGGTTTGTGTTCCATGGTGATATCGGAGAATACCCGTACTTTTAACGTGCTGAATTGGAGCTTCGAGAAATGTAGAATTAATTCTCTTTTTGATGAAATATATTTTTCTTTGAAATTTATTCATTAATGCTCTACAGTTTTTGCTCTACTTTATTTTAGTAACCATATAAACTCATTTTAAGTGTGTAATATGTTCTAATGTTTTCCGCAATTTTCAAAGGAAGCAGTGTGTTTTATTTGGCAAAAATAATAAAAAAACACCTGTTTTCCTTGGATATCCTCTAAACGTAAGCGATTCTTGCAAATATATATATATATATATATATATCATTCATGATATTCATACATGATATAGGTATCAGTAGCTCCTGCCTAGCAATTCATGACAGAAAATGCAATCGTACGTCGATAGGTGACACTCTATAAGACATCCAAGTATTTTAAACTGGGCTAATTCACAGCTTATGATTGCACGCATGCATGTTTCTAAGCGTGGAAGCTTTCACTACCTACTATAACATTTTGAAATAGAATTATCTTCTAGAGCATTCGTTTTATTTATGTGCAATGAGTTTGTTTTTCGTATTCTGCATCTTGTGTTCTTCCAATTCTTGTATTTTGATGCAGCTTTCTTATGGTGTTTCAGCTCAAGACTTGCTATGCAATTCTCAATTATTTTGATGTGTTCTAACCCATCTTATAGTTTGTATTTATTTTTATTGCAGTACACACACAGTATGTTATTAGAATACACAATTCGTCATTGAGGTTAACAATGATATAATCAATTACCCTTGCTCAGATATCAATTTATGATCAAAGCAATTCATTTCCGAAGTGTCCAGTCAAACATTTCTCAGCAACGCCAATTTAAAGTCTACACATCCCCAGTAAATTTATAATATCAAATCACACCTTTAATAAATCATTCTTGAATATCTACTACCTTTTGGCTTTACTTTAAATATTTTAATATGTGTATAGCACAAGATAATGCTAAACATTTCCATGCTTACATTTTAGCCAGTTTTCGTCTAAATAACGTAACAATAATTTTTGATTTCGGTTTTATTTTATTAAATTCAAATTGGTTTATTTCTGTCTAAGGGGTCTCAGGGGTGTTAACTTTTTCTGGAGGGCAGAAAATATAAACAATATTCAAATACATATAACTCTTTTAAATTACATTTAAATAATTCGAATTTTTTACACCTTATTTATTAAAGAATGAGGCTTCAGAAAAGTGTAAAATGTTTAAAATATAATCATGATTTTTAAAATTATAAACATATGAAAATAAGGATTTTTTTATAAGAAATATTAATTAAGTTTTACTGCGCGCATGCTATTTTCAAAAGTATTAGCTTTAATTACTAGCAATACTTTGATTTATAAAGTTAAATGTATCCTTATTACACCGTAGTAAATTTAAATTAATAGAATAATAAATTATATTTTTTAAAAAATAAAAAAAATTATATTTTCAAAATTTTTTTAAAACATTTACATATTTTTCAAATATTTTGAAATATAAAAGACATATTATTCTTAATTTACAGGGCTTAAAGTGTATGCTACATTTTATAATTCTATAAAGTTTTATGCATCAAAGGCTACTATTTTAGAAAATAACTTGTGCGCAGTAAAACTTAATTAATATTTCTTATTAAAAAATTCTTATTTTTATATGCTTATAATTTTTAATATTATAATTATATTTTAAACATTTTACACTTTTCTGAAACCTTATTCCTTTATAAATAATGTATAAAAGATTCGAATTATTTAATTTTAATTTAAAAGAGTTATATGTATTTAAATATTGTTTATATTTTCAGCCCTAAACAAACTTATAAGTCCAGCAATGTTTTAGAAGGAAAATGATTACAAAAATCGTTACATTTTAAGTACTAAGAGTTCTCAATCAGAAAACCAGTTATTTTAATTGATTGTCAATTTTTTTTTCAATTAGAAATAATTTAATTAATATATATATATATATATATATACATCTATACATGTAATGACTTCTGCTAACTCTCTTTAACTGTACCCCGTTAAATCATTTCCTAGTTCTTTCGCATCTTAATCGTAATCTAATTAATCGTAATCGTAATCTAATAATGCCCTGTTTAGCCGTAGCCATAAATGCAATTTATTACGTATTAAACTGTTTTCAAAATGATCCGAAAATTCTGCTTGACATTGTTTGAAATATTTTCTGTTTAAATACATTGAATCAAATGAAACTTGTCGATGGTAGATAAATTCATTGATATGTTCAAAAAACACATCACAAACTTAATATTTTACTTTTGAATCCGATTGTTAAGAAAATAACGTTAAAGAATGTTAATGTGCTTAAACAAATGGAGTAATTTTTAAAAAAATTACCACTTACAAAATTTTTTGTTTGGATTATGTTCAATATGCCTATTTTTTTCTGTTTGGCTGCAAAAGTAAATTTATAAAAATAAATACCTTATATATATATAATTCAATTTTATTCTTGAAACTAAAAAGATCGTTTAAATAGTTCTTATAAATTTTTTCATCTTTCATAAAATAAGAATAATGACTAAATGTATCTAAAAAAGTGTTTTCGTTGACATTATTTCATAATTAATTTTATATTTTCATATTAAATTTATCAGTCGTAACATTAAAATAAATTAATATTTAATATTTAAAAATACAGATTTCTTAAAATTCCATTATTTCTGTCTGATTCATAAAATGAGCTTAAACTCTTGAAAAGCTTACTTAGGAAGAAAATTTTAGCAAAATATGTTAAAAACAGAAGTATAAGCATGTTCTTGACGAAGAATGCAAGAATAAAATGAGAGACTGGGCAACTGTCCATTATAATTTAATAAACGAAAGTAAAAATTTACTTTTTATTGTAATTTTGCAGAAATAATGAATTTGTACTTTTTAAATTATAGATTTTTTTAAAATCTAAAACAAAAGGAAAGATTTTAAATCTTGCTATGGAGGAATATTACTGTTTAATAATTAATAAAAAAGGTTATTTAAAAATATATCTTTTCTTTAATAAAGTTCTAAATTTAATGCTGCAGTTTGTAAGTTCTAGTAAAATACAAAATTTATTCACTTGTTTTAGTTTCATTGAAATTATGCTACTATGCTACATAAGTCATCTACTAATTAAGACCCATTTTGCATTTTAGTAACCGGATCTAAGAGCCATCTCATTTGTCATCTCAATTGTAGTGGTTTCCAAACCCTTATTTGCTTAATAATTACCCCGGGTATTTAAGGTGGGTTAAAATTAATGTCCACTTTAGGGCTGGAATTTATTCCTACACAGAGAATAGAAAAGATTATCAATAAAAGGAGGGAATATGCAAAATTATTATATCAGTTTGTTCGTAAGTTCTCAGAAAACATTCCTTTTAACTTCAATTTAGTCTATTTTCAAGAATGATGTCTTTAAAAATGGATTTCGAATTTTTAACTTAAATCAATTCTTAAAGGCAAAAGTGTCTAAAAAAAACAGAAAAAATACAGACTGATGCAATCACTTCCCCTATGTAAAAAATCCTTTGAAATGTGTCGATAGATATTGTAGCTGGTTTAAATTATAACAACTATGTTAAAAAAATATTTGCCATTTATCAGGATCATGCCTCGAGGTATATTTGGACTTTCCCATAAGAAATGCCACTTTTATAAACTAATGATATGTAATGACTAATTGGTGAATGTACATTTCTAATCGAGATAATTATTTCAAACTCTAAGAAGGAAATTATAGTTAAAGTAATAGATATGTTAGCTTGTATAATTTATTTTTATACCTGTGATATATTTAAATTATTTTATATAAAAAAAAATTCTACAGATTTCCAATTATTGTCTCGGTACCCCAAATACTGACAATGTTAAATTGTGTTTTTATGTACCTTTTCCAATGAAACTGAAAAAAAAACTCAGAAAATATGAGGAAATGCTGAGATAATTTTATTAGATGATGTTACTTTTTTAATGTTTTTCAATATAGTTGATGTAAACAAATTTCTAGGTTTCTCGCCTCGCAGTTCTTTCTTTATAATTAAACATTTTTAATCAAGCATTCAAACTTCCAGAAATAAGCCGTCGTTTTAATGAGCTAAGGGTAAGAATTTGTTTAAATCATTATTTAGCGAAAATAACTTTAAATTTATGTTTAAAAATAAACCAGTATTACTTTAAATTATTCATTATTAATTTAGTAATTTAATAATAAAACCGTTGCTTTGTTTGTATTCTTCTGGATATAAATGTATTAATTTAATACTAACAGTATGTAACGATTGATTGGTAAATGAAAACTTCACAGACGTATTTTATTATTTTAAATTTTAAGAAAGTATTTATTATTAAAATAATGAATATGCTTAGTTTTTTCTAATACATTAAATCAGATATGTTTTCTTTATTACTTTAATTATAATTTTGTATTAACTAAAGTAATAATCAGCTTTGTAAATCATTTTTTGGCAACAGAAAGTTGGAGGACGATCTTTTTCTGGGACAAAATGTTTTACACTCGAAAACTTCCGTGTAATGTTGGGATAAGTGAAGGGAGACGAAACATGTTTGGCAAAGAAAATGAGTCAAAGAAATTTTGAAAAGGCAATTTTAGTGGTATATCAATATAGAAATCACACCCACACTGAGAAGGGAAAGGAAATTTTGTACTGAAACACACAGATACAAACATAAAACAATAGACGATGGGTAAAGGCTTAGCCTAACATTGTAGATACATACAAGAAGATGTCTGTAAATTTTTCCTGAAAAGGAGGCATATATACAAAATGGCAACCGAAATAGAAAAAATTCACATGACTTCCTAGGAAGTTTCTCCTGGTTGGTTCAGACCATTGGATGCTGCACATGATATAATTCTTAATTTAAATATACACTTAACTTTTAATTTCGGAGAGATAAAGTTACGATTATATCCGCCTAAGTGAGGAATTAACAATTACTTATTTATGTGAAGTCCATAAAGGATAGGACCGTTACAATTTTCAAACTTTTAATATGAAATTAACGTAAATTATTAGATGTACAGAAATATTTATTTCCCATAAACAACCAAAAACGCTACAGACATCCCTATATATTAGTATCATATATTTCATGTATTGCAACTCTTTTTGTACGTCAATTGTTTTTCACTAAAATTTTCTAGGTAGCTTATTTATTCGTTCAATTACTACTAAATTGCGTTTTCTACTCACATTTTCAATTAAACCACTCAAGCTGGGACAACTGTTCACGTATAATAATAATAATTGTGCTTTATAGAAACTAGTTCACACACAAGTTTGCACACAAAACATTAATAATTCCTGCACAATTATGCGTCCAATACTCGTCAACTGAATGGAGTGATTAGCATAAACCGAGTAGCATATAACATCAATATCACACGGCAGGTGTCACGAGTTACAAATCTAATTCAACAGGAAACTAAGCAAATTGTTGTTTCATAGAAACAACAAGCAGGTACACAATGATTTGCAATTCAATAGCAACAAAATTTAAAAATTACAAATGTAGATACTACTTAACATATTTCAATTTCATTAATAAACAAATATAACAATTGCAATGGGATTTCATCATTCTACTATAGTTGATAGATAACTAAATAATCTCTAAATGAAAAAGAGCTTGCATTATGAATTGAGGCTTAATGGTATTATAAACAAATGCAAAATAGAAAATTTACATGAGCGTGTTAATTACTTAGTATGTTATATGTGGAAACAAAAAAAATTTCTTAGAAAATAAGAAATATTCATTTATCGATAAGGAGATTTTTGAGGTATTTAACTACGGTCGGGACCAAAATTTTTAAAAAGCATATAAATGAAAATTTTTTGCATATATATAGTATCACCTGAAATGGAATATACGTTTATAAAATTCTTTGAAGAATATTATTATAAAAATTTTTAAATAGAACTTTTTTTAGCAAAAAATATATTAATAAATAAATAGAAATAAAGAAAAGAGGACATATTCTCAAAATTTTTTCTTTTTATAGAAAATGCTTCTAAAACAATAATATCTTGTCTCTATATAAGGCTAATACTTCTTTAGAGAGCCTGGACTAAGATATTTGAAATAAATAATTTTTTTTAACATTTATAAACCCCGTGCACCACCGAACGTATAACACGGGGGTAAACAACACAGACAGAAGAAAGGATTATAGCACAAACATCCATGCCTTCTCCGGGATTCGAGCCCAGTCCCTGCGGCACCACAGTCAGCTTCACTGACCACTATACCGGATGGGCGGCAAATAAATAATTTAGAAGCAGATTTGTTCATATTGTAATACATCAGAGGAATTTTAATAGTAAACACCAGTTATTATTTTAATTTTTAGTAACTCTAAAAATAACGTTATTTTTTTAAAAATCCTTGTTTAGACTGTGTAGAGGCGTCTTAGCTATATATAGGTTAACCCTAGTAATATTATTGAAGTATTTTCCATAAAAGAAAAATATTTTTAAAATATTCCTTTCCCTTAATAAAAAATTTTATTAATATTTTTTTTTAATTTTTATTATATTTTTCAATCAAATTCTTATGTATTTTAATTAAGTGACACTAAAAATAAAAAATAATATTCACAAAATCATTAAAATTTCGCAAAATCACGGTTCCTAACTTAGATAGATACGTTAAAGATTATCCGATTACGTAACTTCGGTTTCATGGGATTCGAAATGTATTTTTTAAATAGATGATTATATAATGTTAATATATCACTTATTAGACGAATAGCTGCAAAACATGTTTTTGCAACCAAAAATCATTTGCGTTTAAGAAGTTAAGTAAATAAAAAATTATTTATCTTTTTAAAATTCAGATATGGATAATAGTAAGAAAAGCGGGATTCAATTTTGATATATTTTTCAGTTTTAATAATATATTTAATATTTTTCTTCTACCATATAAAATCTTTTTACTAAGGATTTCTTCGATTTTCTCGTTAATACAGACACCCTACATTATGCAGTTAAGATTATTTAAATATAGAAACTATATAATTATTAACGTCTGATTGTAAACGTAGGAAGAAAAGTTGCATTACGTTTAATTTTTCATAATAGATGACGTAGTTTTGCTCAATTAATAATATTTTAACCCTTTACAAAGATGAACAATCAATCCAATGTTAAGACAGCTCGAGTGTGAAGTAAAGGAGTATAGTAAAGTTAACTACACTCTGACTCAAAATTAAGCAATATGCAGTAAAATTTGAATAACTCAAATAGAAAAATCACAGCAAAAAAGTATGCCTATGTACCTCGCAGGGAAATGCAAAAGCAGTCTTGCAGTAAAATATTTACAAAACCACACGTGATGCTACAAAACGCGTTAGATATAAAAACAGCTCCATTTCAGCAGATGCTATTTCATTGCGTTAGATGTTACATTTGTTTGGTGGTCATTTTCTTGTTACTGATTTCTGAAAATGAGTCATGGACGGCCTTTGAGCGAAAATATAGCTGGTATGTGATTCAATGGATCCATTCTGGGGAACAAATGACGGATATTTCCTAGCCTTAAATGTCAACCATTTGAGCGTATAGTGTCACTAAGACCTTATAGTGGACTCTCTAAGGTTACAGAGGCCTACGAGGACAGTTATTTGTGCCTTCAAGTTTGGCATTATCGGATCAGTTTATCCCGCCAACTTTCTTCGGGCTTGTGAGGTCATCACTTATAGTGAGATCTCGACAAACTGTTTGTAAACGACAGCATGAAAGTCCTTTTTATTCCTGATGACCTTCAATTCGGCTGCTAATGATGTCGTCTCACAAAAGAGCTCGGTTTCATTAAGCTCTGGATCACATCCATTGGATATCACAGCAATGGGCTGGAGAACCCCAGGAACTTGATCTTAGTATCACAATATCACTAAGAGACAAAGCTACAGTCGTGCTGGTGTCATAGCTTGTGCAGGGATATCTTTCGGCCATCGAAACAATCCTCACGTTTTTCGTTCCAACCCAGTGACAGCAGGTAATAATCAGATTGCAAGTCTCGATATATATGTCCGTTCACGTCTGACAGCCATGGGTTCTGATGCTACGTTTTTGGAAAATAATGCACGCTCACTAGAGCTCGCGTTTTTTATTATTATTGCTATTTATACTTCGAATAGCATGAACGACATGTTATTCCAACTTGTACCTAATAGAGCGTGTCTGAGGAGTGTTTCAGGTACGCCTTTCTGTTCTGTGCAATCCAACTTGAATGACTTGACTACACATCTTCGAGAATGGGCACAGATCCCACAAAATGCCTGATTGTAAGTATGTATCTTTGTTATCAAGCGTATGTATCCAGTAGACGAGGTCATACACTCTACTGACAAATGTTTGCAACTAAATATTGTTTAGCACATGTTAGAGACATAATTGTTTCAATTGCTTATTTGAAAACTAATGTTGTCTTCATCGGTTGTTTTGCTTGGCACTCTCTCAAGTTCTGTTCAGCAACCTGTGAAACTTTCATTGCGTTTAAATAAATTAATCTTGTTTTGTTACCATTTTTCTGCTTGTTACTTATTTTTTGAGATTGAGTTCATGATTTATTTTTATATACTTTTTACTAAAAAATACAATCATAACGCTAAGAAAAATTTAGTGTAAAATATTAAAGATCAAATATCATATACATACATCTGTTATTAATATATATGCAAATATACTAGTTTTTCTAAAGCTTTGGTTTTAAAATACTAAAATTTGATGTAACAACTTGTGGAAAGAAATATAGGTTTAGTGTTTAAGCTTACAATTCTGGATAAACATAATCTTCTAAAATAAATTAAAATTTTTATGCCTACGTTTATATGAATAACAGTTACAAATGTAAAATGCTTTTTGGCAAAAAAATCCCTAAACGGGAATTTGAAAAATTACATTAAGTATTTTATGTTGACCTAAAAACCTATTTCATTTTATCTAAATTGATTTTAGAGTCGGAAACTTAAGCGATTTAGGAACATTAGTACAATTCCCAAATGATATAAGTTAAAGTCAATCTCTTAAATAAAACGATTCAATTCAAGTAAATACGATCTCACTAGTTTGAAAAGAAATTTTATCAATGGTATACTGCTGACCGAAATGGGAGAATCAATATTTGCAGAACGATTTGTAAAGCTAATAATCATTTTAAATGCCTGTCACAGTCAATATTTTCGAATAGAAAACATATTACAAGTTACAAATAAGAGCTTTGTAGGATATTAAAAAAATCGGATATAAATCTTAGGAAAAAAAATTATGACTATAATGAATCTGACTTATTTTGAAAAAAAAAAACTTCCACGTTAAATTCGAATGCTATTTTTCATATTACGCACTTATAATCTCTATCTATCTCTTTTTAAATATATGTGTAATTGTGGATATGTGTGTATATGTAAGTATTTATAAAAGAATATAATATTTCTAAAATTTCTAAAGATAATAATTAAAATTTAGCAATTAAATTTTAAGGATATAATCATAATAAATCGTTAGCACATGGACTTGATAAATTAACGAATTATTATTCGATATCAAATTGAGTTCCAAATTTATTTCCTCTTTAACATTGCACAAAATAAATCTTAAATTGATGAGATGCTTCGTGGTTTTTTATTTTTTTCAGACTTTTAATCTGTTTTCTTATTTTTTAAAGATATAATTTATTTTACATTAGAATATCAGAAATATTTATTGTTTATTTCATTTTTAAGATTTTATCCATACAGCATTTGTATACTAAGCTTATTGAAAGTTGAAAAGTGCTAAATATTCCCGCTTAAAGTGTTTTTAAAATTTGTTTTCTCATTTAAGAGATTAAATGTAGAATAAGCTGCATGAAGAATATATAAAGTAGTTGAGTCATATTCCCATTCGTGTAATATATGTTATCACTTATCAAAATAGCCTTTGATAACACTAGGCAACAAAAATCGAATTTTGTCTGTTTCCTGGTTTTAAATAACCTATTCTTACTAATTTTGAGTTGGAAAAAAACGAATATGTAAATGAAATTTATTTATTAGCTCTTGTTTTTAAGATATACCATAGCCCATCTTGAATTTATGAGTAAATTTGAAGAACAAAACATTACTAACTAATAAATACAATACAATAAGTCACGTTCCTTGAAACTGTTTATATATCAGATTACAGTATTAATTTTTTAGTTTATTTCCTGTGAATAGTTCGTTTTAGATTTCCTCTTGTATGTCGAAGTACGAGTATCCCTTATAACTGTCCAACAGTAGTGTGTGAGCACTCATTCTTCCCAACGACTCTGATATATACGTTTCATTTCTGCAATATCTTGATGAAACCTTTCACCTTGTTCATAGCTTAGAGCACCACAGTGTTTAGGGAAAAATCAAGATGGGAATGTAAAAAATTGATCTTTAGAGACATATTGCATCCTAGGTCATGGAACTTTTGTATGAGTTCTCTCATCAACTGTTGATAGTTCTCTTTTTTGATGCCTAAAAATCTTCGTACTACACTTTCAAAGACTACCCAGGCTTCTATCTCTTTCCCATCCAAAATTATATCCAAAGCAAGTTCCTTCAGAATTTTGCTTATTTGAGGGATCATTAAGATTCCATCCTTAATCCTTGCATTACTCAATCTTGGGAATTTCGACCTAAGGTATTAGAAAGCCTCTCCACCCTTGTTCATGGATTTCACAAAATTCTTCATGAATCCCACCTTAATGTGCAGGGATGGAAGCAGAGTGTCATTTGGGTTAATTAGATTTATCTCACCGGATATCAGATTTCTAGATGACTATCTAGATGACTTATATGTAGTGCGATTTTTGATCCCTACTGTTACATGAAAACAAAAAGCAGCATTACTTGATATAGCATAACTGCATTCCCATGAGTAAAACAATGACTTTTAAGTCACCACAGATCTGCCATTTATGATTCTACTATTTTATTAACACTAGAATTAATTTCATATCTGCATGAATTTCCTTCCACGTGAACGGCGTGGGAGATAGGAATGGAAGGATGAAGGTTGCTGTTATGTAGTAATACTGCTTTCAAACTAAGATTGGAAGTCTATAAACAACCTCATCTGATCATAACTGATGATCATGAAATTCATCAATCATTTGACACCAAAGCATGCAACCACATGTTCCTTATACTTAAAGAAATGAAGAAGATTCTTTTCACGAGTCCTGCACTCTGTAATCTTGACGCCTGATAGGAGTAGATTCCATTGTTGCAGTCTGGATGCCAGAAGCTCTGCCTTCTGTTTGGGCAATTCAAGATCTCTTACGAAGTCATTCAATACTGCTCGACTTAGTCTGTTGGGTTCATTCAAATCTTCTGCCTAGAAATCTGTGTCCTGGGATGTCCCACGTCTAATTAATCTTCTTCTTCAACTCAATCCATTACAATCTCATGCTTTTTAGATGAGTAAGGAATTGGCATATCAGCTGAGTGAGGAACCGGCTGAATGCGGCATAATAAACGGTCTTTCTTTATTAACAACTGGGCTGTTGGCTCACTTCTGGACTTCCTTCACCACATACGTAACAAAAGTTGTCGGGTTTATTGACACAGTTCCGTGGCATTCTGATCTGAATGCATAAAATGTAAAAATTTGGGTGATCTATTTAAGTGAAACTGATTTTTTTACACTTTCTGGTACAAAGTAGTTGATCCACTTAACAGGTACAAGCAGTATTTCAAACCTAAATATAGTTCAATTGATTTACCTTGAGTTGTAAGTCAAAGAACAGCGAATGTTAGTTGATTCGTGCTTTATTTTACGTTATTTGCTCTGTTGATACTCTAGGTTACATTTAAAACACACCTGAAGAGGTGGCGCTGTTACAGGCCTTTCGTAGAATTAAAAAATCGACCTTGAGGCAAGCTCTTCCATCTACCCGCTCAAATGAACATCACAAAGATTATACACAAAAAGTAAAAATAAGTGAAAATGCAGCTTTATGAGTATGGCGGAGCTCTGATTCTTGAAAATAAGAGCTAATCTGAAGTTTTCATGGTGATTTTCGTGTTAACGAGCCAAAATACTCCATGATAAATTATTTTTGCTCCCAAAACATTTTTGGTGTTGTTTAGTATAAATGGTGACATATATTACAAAGAACTAAGAGACTTTTTGCAAAACATGTTAAATCAGCCATTGCATCTCTTTCTGAAAATTGAAAAAAAGGAATATTTGTTTTAATATTTAGAAATAAACAAGTTTCTGAAAATTTCTCACGTACTTCACGAGTTTTATCAATAAATGGAACAATTTTCTTATTACATATATTTATCATTGTGGGACTCTAAATAAAAAAAATATATATATATAGGCTATTAGTCAATATGCATACGCATGGTAAATCTAGCTAATTAGGCTTATATTTCGAGATGTAATCTAAATTCAAGAGGGCTTGAAATTCATCTGTTGATGTACTAGACAATTATTAGAATGATGCACTTGGCTCAAATATCACGTTTGTTAGTTGAATAAGGCCCAAAATTGCGGATTTCATTGTCAATAGTTCATTAAAGCTTTAAAGTAAGGTTAATTAAATCGCAAGTTTAAATACAATTATAGTAAATAGTAAATTGATAGATTGTATTGCTTTTTAAAATCATATTTTTCTGATTCAATACTTTCTTCCCTATAATTTAAGTTTCTGTAAGACGTTTTTTATTCTATTTTAAAGAAAAATTTTATCTTATTTTTATACAAAAAATTTTTAAACCGGTATTGACTAAATTAAAATACCCTTGATATACAAGAACCGCGATTTATAGTTAGATGGTTGTTAAACATATATGCCACTTGAACACTTAAGAGCCAATATTGTAAAAAACATTTTTTTGATAAAATGAAATGGGCTGTCAAAACTGGAGTTTAGTTGTGTTTGTCAACATGAAAGAAGTATTTAAAATGTACAATTCGTCTGCAAGACGATTTATACGTCATTCACTGCAGTTTTTTTCTTAAAGCGGTCACCACCCACCTTTCTAACGGCAATACTATGATTTAGAAGGCTTTCCAAGTCCACGAAATGACACTTTTGTTGATTCCAAACTCTTCAGCTACACTTGCCGAACTATACCCACTTCCAGTCCCTCTTCCAAGTATGAAGTCCTCCAGGTGACTTTTTCTATCCAAATTTCCTGAACGAATTCATAAGCACTTGTGGCGAGTGCCTTCCATTGGGCCTTCGTTCTTTCTTCAATTGCAATCTTGAGCTGCGCTCGCCGACCGCAAGCGTTTTCATAAATTTACGTCGCTAATGACGTTTTGTTGCTGAAAATTGCATGCGCATCACCTTTCACTGAATCGCGTGTTCACTGATTTTATTGATCGCAATAACCCTATTTCTGGAAATCCATGGCTATCTGAAAAATATTTTCATTGTTTCTTAAGTTTTGCCCACCAGTGTACAGTTTATTATTTTTTATTGGAATTTTATTTTTGGAGGTATTTATTTTTTTACCTTTGCATAAAATTGTTTTTTTCCAGTATGCATTTAAATGTCTAGTAACATGGCTACTAAAAAGGATAAAACTTTGTTTAAAATAGTTAGTTGTTGAGTATTCTTTCTGTTTTCATGCCAACATTACATCATTCATTTTGTTCAAAACAATGCTTTATCCTCTTTGAATTCAAAATCTTTAAGAAATTAAAGTAACTAACTGAAAATATTTATAATGCATAAATAAAGAACGAGAAAGATAGAAAGAAAATACTATTCACCTCTTTTTAGCTTTTAATTTAAAATAAGGGGGAAATTAAGAGTATTTCGTATACTTTCATTTTTACGTGAGTGCGAGATCGTAGGTTTGTTAAAAAAAAAACTTCACTAATTCAGTGCTAGCTTTTAAACATATAATACATAATAACGTGTATTTTCAGTATTGTTTGATCAAATGCTTAATTGACGAACAACTTCACTGTGTGTGTTGCTAAATGTAATTTAATGGAAATTAACTGAATGTATGTTGATAGTTTAAAAAGAAAGGGAAACTTTAACCACAATAAATTAAACATATCGGAATTTTTCCTTCCATTGGCTTTACCTAAAAAAAAGGTGAAAATTAGTTTTCAAAAACTGCATTTTTTTTCTTACGTTGCCCATAATAGAAATGTAGCTCAGAAATAACGAAATAAAAATGTGTTTTACGAACAAAGTCGATTTAGTGACGAAGTTCTTTATTAATGGAACAACAACAAACCTTACTAGATTAGCCTCACACTTAACGCTAAAAAAGTAAAGATTCATTTCTTCCAGCACTTTTAGTGGTTTAATCTAGAAAATAATTAGGTTTGCAAAAACTGCTTTTTTTAAACAGGCACTTCTCTATTCAATGCAGTTATTTGTTTCTAGAGTTGTTTTAATAGTTCCTGCTATTTTTCAGCCAATTCCTATTTTATAAAAAGAAAAAAAAAGAAGAAAATAAATTTTTTTCGCTCACTACCAGTAAATAAAGCTCACTTTCCTCAAGCTTGGTTTAAGTTGTTTTATCTTCAACTGAATTGTTCTTTATTCCTCTGTATGAGTGAAACACAGTTCATTTTTTTTTTGTCTTGTGTATTCATTTACATTCAGCATGCAAATTTTGATAAAGAAATAGTTAAAACTTTCTTACCATATTTATTGTATAAAACAGGTGTTAATTGTTAATTTTTGCCTTTACCTTTATATGAAGGGAAGCAAACGAGAGATTAATAACTAAATCGTTTGCTTATTTGGTTATATATGAAGCTAGAATTTTTAGGGAAAATTAATTATTTCAAACGAATTACGACTAAATTTTTTTATAAAATTTTTTCATTATGAATTTTGGTAAGAAATAACCCATTTCAGCGGATACATTTCGTAGCAACTCATACTATATGTTTCTTCTACAGTCGTTAAAGGGTAATGAACCCTTTTTTCATTAAACCAAATAAGACTTTTTCAGTTCAATTTTTTTTAATATATTAATGTTTCACATACAAATGCTTGTTAATGTTATTTGATGCTTGCAACGTGGCTTCACTATTTTCATTTACTTAAAGAAGCGTTTCTAAAACTACGGGCGTGATAACTCTACATGGGGGCACGAGCATATCGAAAATTCGAAAATAAAGGATTATTTTTGAAAATAACTGAAAGTAAGAAAAACAAAATGCATTCTACCACTATATTATAATACTTATACATAAAATATTTATTACTTAAAAAAACATATACAAAACTTAATACTTATATCGATAATTTGTACAATTTATTCTGGGCTTATGGTAGCTTTAGCGAGAAAGTATATTATTATCACATTCAATACATTTTCATAGTTAAAAGGGAGTGAGGCAGGGTGATGAAAACTCTGATTGATAGTTGGGCCACTAATATGGAAAATTTAAGAAACACTGAATTAAGGCTTCTCAGGATCCTAAACATACATCCGTTCACTCAAAAAAACATCCTTCTTCAAAACAATGTAACTTAGCAATGAAACAAAACAATCATTTGAAATTTTTACCGCATGATAATCATACATATTTACAATATGTCTCAAATTTTTAGAGAATTTGAGAAAAAAATTAAAAGTTATAAAGAAATATAAATTGGACATTTTTTCAAAAATATGAAAATAAGTATTTTACACCGCGCAGGATTCCGAAGTACAAAATTGATCAAAATTTACAAGATTTATTTTACTTGGTATAAGAATGTTCACTTTCGAAGTTATACTAACTTCTAAGAAATTTAGAGAAAAAATATTTTTTTAAATACAATTATAACGAAAATTTTAAAATTTTAAGAAAAAAATAAACTAAAATTCAATTAAAAAAATACTAATTTTTTTTTTTGAAAATTGTTGTATAAATTATGAAGAGTCTTATTTTCAACACGTGTATGAAATTTCAAATTGATATCATAAATAGTTCTTGAGAAATCCTGCGCGCAAGCTAAAATGTGTTGTTTTGAGAAAAATGAAGTTAGAGATAAAAACTGAGATAGGGTTTTTGTTTAAGTTTCACTATTTATTTCTCAATAACTTCGGAAGTTTTTACAGTATCAACAAAATTTTGGTACCAAAATCCTCAGAAACGTTGAAGCTTTAACACATATATTTTTTAAATTTTAAATTTGCAATTTAAGAAATTTTAGCATTCTTAAAGCAAACATTTCTAAGACCTGAAATGATATTATACTAATATAGCATTATTAGATGTGATAGTCTTATTTTTCCAGATTTATATTATTTAGTTGAAGTCGTCAAATACAAGTGCACGCTTTGATTTCATTTTAAAAGAGGCATTATATTTAATGGCTGGTAATACTCTTTTGCGAAATAACATTAATTTTTAAATATGCAGCAAAAATACAAACTGCAAATTACATTGAATAAATACAAGCTATAATAGTAGCCAGCGTTATTCCCTGTATATTACTGTTTTAGTATTATCATTTTTTTAAATCTTAAGCAACATGTCTCCAGAAAATCTATATATAAATAAATAACTAATATTTTGTTAATATTTTTACTTAATAATAAAAATTTAAATACTATTTATGTGTAGTAAATTATGAAAAACGTAGAAATGAATGTAATGTAAAATTAGTTTATATGAAAAAGCTAGCACATTTTCCCTTAATATCTGTATTTTTATGTATATTGTTTCGGAATCATAGAACAGTGCCATTTGAAAATGAAAAGAACAAAAAAAATTTATATAAGTTTTTAAGAAATATGATGTTTTTTGGAATTTTTTCACACGACTTTTATATTTAAAAAATTACATTTCGTCATACCCACACTGATTTCATTTTATTGTAATTTATGTCGTTCTGTGAAGTAACAAGTTAACTACTGGTACATAGCTAATAACTTTTAATAGAGGGCAAATGACGAGGACAACATTTGAGCTTCCATCCCCTTCCTTTAACTTGCACATCACATGATCGAGAGGACTTCGAGCAATGACTTATTTAACGTGAATCAGCCTAGTGGTTTTTCAGAGGCGTTACATTTCGAATACGCGACTCGGCAAAGCAGGTACGACCTTGTGACTATGACCACTCGATGGCCACAGCCATATACATACTCTGAAATCGTATAGAAAAGGCCAAAACTTAAATTTAATTTATAATTTGAAAATTTCTAGATTTTACAGGATTTTTACAGACAAACGCCGTTATATTTTAAATGTCTGTACATTTTATATTATACTATTGAAACAAATAAATTATAATAGTTTATGTTTTTAAAAACAGTCAAAATTGTGTTGTTGTTTTTTTCTTCTTAACTGCATGTCTCTATAAAATTATTCTGTAATCTTTTTATAAAACATTCTATGCTATTTACAATGGATTTGGCTTAAAAACATACAAGAATTCCCAAGATAAGTCAAAATGGAGCGTCATATATACGAAGAAACCATTAGTATACTGAGAAAACTATTAATATTTCATTCACACTTAACAAATAGTAACCCCGCTATACGGTTGGTGTTCATGGAGTAGATATGGATTCTTATATTTTTATTAATTGAGATTTTTCTAAGAATTTTGGTATGCTATGAACTTTTAATGACGGTTTATATTTTTATTTAAATATATATTGTATAATTTTTCAATAGTCATTCATTCCAGTTTATTTGTTATAAACAACACAAGAGTAAAGTAAGCTTAACCCTATTTCACTATCCTGAATCAGTGACAGCAATGAATGAAAATACAAATACAATAGTTTTCCGTTTTAGTCTATTGATTTTTTATATTATTGATTTATGCCTACTTATATTTTGAAGGATTTTTATAGGTTTTCAATGCTGATTTCACCCATTCTTTGCTTTTTAGGACTTACAATTAATATATGCATATTTTAGCTTTTTTCTAATATAATATAAATAGTCAAAATTTTTCTACAAGGGAGAAATGTATAAACATGATCAAAACTGAAGTTAATTGAAATTACAAAATAACCAGACAATGGATTTTAAAAGGATATATGAAAAGTTAAAATAATAGAGGTAAATATAAAAGAATATAAAAAGTATGGATGCTACAATATTATAAATATTGCTGACTTAGGACAGCTAATAAATAAAATAATTTATATAAAAGTGGGGTTGAACATGTTTTGTAGCCAGCCAACCTTTCCCCTTTCTGTTAATAATACTCAGGAAAAACCTATTGAATATATATATATATTTATATATATATATATATATAGAGAGAGAGAGAGAGAGAGAGAGTTTGAAGATATAGAACATTTTAAAGTTAAAAAAGTCATTCAAAGAATTTGTTATTCGAACATCAAAACAGGATGATTATGTCATATTGAAGTTCCAAATAACTTTTGAAAGATGAAATGGCACCGCGTTTCGTTTGAATCCATATATAATCAGCTTTCTTTATTCTTGTAGATGAGAAAAATAGTAAGGATGTGTTTCATGTTCAGGGAGACAAGTGCTATTTTTCTTTTTTAATGCGACACTAAGCACCTGACGTTGTTCCTTTATCATAGACTTTTACAAGCAATTTTGTGAAGAAAAATCGTCAAGCTCTTCTTCAGTGACAAAAGAATTACTCACCTTAAATAAGGGAAGTGAGATAATAGATTTACTTTCGAAAAGCATGGGGATTTTTCTATGGGCATGTGTGATAAAGGAGAATTATGTTTTGAAAAATGGAAGCAAAAAATATATTCTTTTGAAAATACTTAAAATATTTATTTGAAAAAGCGTTTGAAAAATGTATATAATTTAAATTTATTTCAAATTAGTAATTTTATCTAGAAATATATAGGAATTAAAAATAATTTTTTTTATAAATGCTTAGGAAACATTTTTTTTTTCAATATGTACTTAATCATGGAACTATTACAAATATTTGTTTTGGTTTATACGAGGGCGTTCTGAAAATAAGTTACATCATTTTTTTTAATCTGAGGAAGTTGAAATATACAAAGTGAAGGAACATACTACGGTAAAAAAAGGTAATCTGCCTTGAATTCACTTTGAGAGAGATGGAAGCAGAAGTAATACCACTAAGCAAAATGAAACCGACCATTCTACTTAACAGAACAGATTGCTTCACTCTAGGAAGATAACGTAAGACACTCTCTCTCTCTCTCTCTCTCTCTCTTTACACAGCAAAAAACATTTGAAAATACATTCGTCATCTGCGAAGCAATATATTTAACCAGTCCCGATCATCCTAAATTATAAACATTTCCCCCTCAATTAAAGGGAGGAGGGGATAGTACCTAGCGGAGTTTTGATATTTCACATTTTGACGTACTTTTTCGATTCCCATAAAACAGTAAATTCATCTTATTTTAGTATGAGTTTCTTACAGTTCGTGTAGCAAAGTACAAAGTTTAAAATAAAAGAAAAAATTTGTTATAGAATTACTGAATTTTTTTAAATACCATAAGATATGAATACAAAAATAATAAAAACTAAATAGCTTTCTTTCTGTTACCCAAAAGTTAACTTATAAAAGACTAAAGCCGGAACCTATATTTTTATATAAAATTAAAGCTTAAGAATGCCTGTATTCTGTATACCCCTCCAATTTTAAATTTAAATCATATTTTAATATTTTTTAAAATTAAAAGAAATTTAAAAATTTCAAATCACTATTTTTTTAGTATTTATCACATTACAAAGTAAATTCTACCGATACCATCTCAAAAACTCAGACAGACAGAATGCAGATCTACAAGTACATTATACTTATAAAATATTGTAGCTCTGCAACCGAAACTTTTTTTAAAAATCTTGTGAGAAAGTGAGAAATTTTGAAACTGAGAAAATCAAGTTTAAAGAATAAATTTTACTTTCTTTGCATCAAAAAATCTTTTTACATCTAAAATGTGTCCATTTCATATACTGAGGCTCCATTATCCATAAAGTATTCCTGCATATTTATTTTCTCAATCTTAGTGCCTTAGGGGCCTTTTTTGTGAGAGATATAGACAATTTCCACTTCCGTTATCCATGCCTGAAAATCAGAAATAACAGAAAAATACTTTATTTTAAAATTCGTAATTTTCAGAATATCTAGGCGATTAGCTAGTTTTTCATCAAATATAAATGTTGCTTCATTTTAGACCAATATCAATTGTTGTTTTGTATGATGCTGATATGTTTGTTCAGTAATTATAAGCTGTGAAACTGAGTTGTCAATCTTATCACATGACCGGGATTTAAAAGTACGGGTGAGTCGCCAACAGACCTCATGTTGCTTCTATGTACGAGATAGTGATGAAACAAATAACAAATAAAAAAAAATTCCAAACAGAACCTAAAGGAAGATCCGCCCCTTTACATTTTTCTGAGGGTCAAGTATATTTTGACACTTACATTTTTTACTGCTGGGAGCGTAATTATTGTCATATTTTGACGAGGTTTGCTTTAAAACGTTCTTTAAAATCTATATTAATATCTCAAAATGTTTTTGACAGTTCGATTTTCAGAAGAGTCAAAGGTACTCTGCCCCCTTAAGTTAGTACTATTGAATCGTCAACTTGCGAAACAATAAAGAGGTACACAATTAGGGAGAGAGTTTATTGTAATCTCTGACCAACACTTTTTAATAAAATAGTTTTTAGGCAAATATATGAAGGTCGTTGGGTGGGTGAAATGAATATTAATGTCTTACTATTCAGCTTCTCGAGTGCGTTTGGCGACGGACCTCATAATTTTGGTAAACCATGGTCAAGTGACGAGGACGATACATGAGCGGGAATCCCTCTTCTAACTTCCACACCACATCAACGGGACGACGTTTGAGCCTCGAAAGATTTAACCCGTTAGCGCCCAGTGATCTATTTATAGATCACCTCCTACTCAGAGCTCCCAGTGAAAACGATATCTTTTAATTACTTCGTATTGTCATTGGCTGGTTTCCTTACACATGTGGCCACACCCCCAAACGAGATTTGAAGCATTCTTTCCCAGAGCAGTTCAGCAGCTAGCGTCTGATGTTGGCCATTTTGAAGCTTCAAAGTGCAGCTTTCGATTTTGTATCCAACAGAAAAAAAATTTAAAGTAAGTTATACTTTTTTATGTGTTTTACATTTTCAATACCTCTTTAACTATTCTGGCTTATTTATATTAGAGAAATAACTGTTTTTATTATTAAAATGTAAGTTTAAACATGCTGATCTATAAATAGATCGCTGGGCGTTAGTGGTAACTCTCTCTCTCTCTAATATCATTTTTCTCCGTTTCATTTCTTCCAGAATGTCTTGGCGTATAATGTTTCACACCGCCGAAGAAGCGCTAGAATATATGTTTTCTAAGGAAATAGAGTCTAATATAATTGCTTACCACCTGATGTGGATCATTTAACTGACGAAGAGTATTTTGATAATGATAAAATGACTACTCGATCGGTAAAAAATCTGTAAAGTAATGTAGAAATTTTTTGTGTACCCATGGAAAAAATAGGAGTAAAAGAACAATTTGAATCCACTTGAAATTTTTGAAGAATTTTTGACTCTAAAATTTTACGAATATTTAAAAAATGAAACAGAAAGATATGCAAAAGAGTGGAAAAATAAGACAAAATTTCAGTTACACTTGATGAGTTGAAGAGCTTTATTGGTTTTCTTATTTTCTCTGGCTACCACACTTTAACTAGTGAACGTGATTACTGGTCAGAGGACGAAGACATCATGATACCGATTGTAACAAATTCATTGTCCCAAAATAAATATTTAGAAATTAAGTTTGAAGGAAAAATCAGCAGGAAAAACCCAATGCACTGTTTTATGTGGTATATTATAAGGTACTTGGGAAGAATAGAAACATTTTTAAAAAATCCTTAGGGATTTAAAAAATGTTCAAAAAAGATCAAAATTTAAATTTTACAAACATTTTGCAACAAATTTAAAATTGTTTGTATAGAATTATTATTCAATATTAACCTTTATAAAATACAATTAAAACCAAATATCAAATATTAAAAATAAAACAAAATGTAAAGATGGTACCATATTGCCTTAAATATTTGGAAATCCTCAATGTGAATGCAAAACACGTATCTTCTTTTCCACTATTAAAGTAAATAAATATTTCCCTAAGCTCCTTATAAATTGCTATTTCATAAAATTCCTTTCACTTATATAACTTATATGGAAATTATTCTAGAAATTTTTTTAATTCGTAATTATTTGAATTTTGATTACAAAATTTCAAAACTGTCATTCTGAAAATGCGTTTTTTCACGTTTTATAGATTAGATACCAACAAAATGTTTAGCATGTCTTTAGTATTTTGAAGTTCTTATAAAACTTTCGTTGACTATAACTCTATCTTTAAAAATGAAGTTTTGCCTAAATATTTAATAAAAAAAAGTTTATTATTCACATTAAAAAAAATATCCACTTTGAAGTTCAAAAATAAAATTTTATATTTTCCATCTTAGATAATTTATGCATTGAAAGGTTTTATTATGAAGACTGAAAACTTAGTGATGTAAACTGTTTCAAAACAACTTCGTTTTGTGTTGACTTTCTTTGGTATAAAAACATCTCTGGAGGCTGAAATGTCCTTATTATCGTACGAAGTATAAGAAAGTTCGGTATGTATTTTATACTAAAACAAATAAATTTAGTTTTTTTTACATATAAATAGAATGTTCAAGTTAAACGTTTATTAATAAACGTGAATGGACCTTTCTTAAAATTATACTGACTATATAAATAAAAATTAAAATATAAATATAAATATAAATAAGATAATTCTAAAATAAAATTGAGAGATAAAATTGCTTCCATGACTATTTATTTTTTTAAATTGAAAAAATGTAAGATGATTTCCGTGCACAACATGTATTCCATGTGGCTTACGGAGGTATGTAAAAAAATATATGAGAATAGAAAAGCAGAAGAAAATAAAGATTTAAAAGGAAAATAATTAGTTACAAAGTGTGAAATATACATCTATGTATTCGATGTACCAGTCATTTATCCAGTACCCATGTTGAAAAATATATTATTTATTTATTTTTAATTACATATTACAAACTTTAAATTTCAGATGACAACATTAGTGATAAAATTGTATTACTACTTAGTTTTTTGCGAATGGCAACACGAGTTGTTCTGTTCGATTGTTTATGTTTAGAATTAATTGGTAGAATCAAGTTCTTTTTTGATCGGTGATCTTCGAAAACATTTATCTTTTTTATTTCGAATTGCTAGCAACCGTGGCTCGAGTTTTAATTAAACGAGTTTTAATTAATTTAGAAGTGTGGAAAAAGTGATTTGATGTCCTTATAATATTTTTGAAAGCTAAAAAATTAGTTTAGATTTTCTTTCGGAAGCTTTAATAACTCATCTTCATACACTACCCGGTAAAGCCTCCGTAACCGTGGTAACCAAATGACCATTGTCCGAACTCGTGGTTAGCGTTGTCGATTGGCGTTTTTGAGTCCTGACGCTACTGTAGACTCGCCACCGTGTAGATAGACTGATGCATGTGCATGTTATATTTGTCTTAACTCAAAATCCTCATATTAGCGTCACGTGGAAGTAAAGACTGGGAAGCTGGGTGATTTGGCTTCCTCGTCATTTGACAGTGGCTCTAATTCCGAGGTTTGCCGACATCAGTCCTCGCATTGATCGTTGTGACAAACCGAGGTAAAAGGTAGGGTAAGAACGCGAAGGCACAAGCATTTTCGTCATTGCGATCCGTAAGTAACACGAAACTTCTTCCGTCATAAAGCAATACCAAACGTCATCAGAACAGCTTTAACGTCCTGGCATGGAGACATTCATCGAATAAATCTCTCCGTCATTGAGAGTTTCATCGAACCATCACTGCAGTCATTAGATTTTACAACACCGGAATTCATGGACAGTTAGTCAACAGTTATGGGTTTTGTGGGATATGGAGTGACAAAAAAAAGGCTATTTTGACTTCAACTCTTGTAATTAATTTCTTGCCCGTGAAGCAATTGCTTCATTTGCATTCATACCACAGAGCTGCTACTTCTACAAGACAAGCGTGCAAAAAAGGCAGTGCCGAATCCATTGTAACAATCCGCCAAACAGTTTCTCATCCCACATTTATTTTCGAGCAAAATGCATCTCGCTCTTAGACCAACAAACGTAAATCTAGGTTCTTTTTAACACACAACTTGCAAGCTGCGATAATAATCTCAACAAGAAATCTCCCTTTTTGATTTAAAGAAAATATTTAAGAAAACTGTTTTGGGCTACATTTGTCTCAATAAACTGATTTTAGAATTAAATGCACAGTTCTCTATAGGTGTTACCGTATTAACACAATAAACGTTATGTAAGAAACTGCCACTATTTATAAATTAATATTTATTAATTATTATGGTACAAATTACACCTTTTAAGAAATGCATCTGCAATAAATGAATGCAGTCATTTTAAAAGGTGACGTCATCTTCTAATACAAAATTGCTCTCCTCCAAGCCAAAACTCTAGCTCAACACGACATAAATTAATAATACATTTAGTAAGTGAAATTATTAAATAATATAATTAGTCGCCCATGGAAGTGAAAGAAAAAAAATGAAATATTAAATGCAAATGAATTGCTCGCCAAACAAACTTCTCAAACTTAAAAGTCGGAATTTCATTTTTAGATAAAGATCTAAGTGAAACTAAAGGATATTGCTTTTATCTTATCTCGAAATTAAATCAGGTTTCCAAATAAGTTTCTTTTAGTTGCATTGAAATTCAAAAAATGAAAGGAAAAAAAACCGTTATGGAAATAAAAACGCTCTTGGAAAAATGTTTTGTTTCCTCATTATGAGACTGCTTATTCAGACTTGTATATACTGATGAGAGACCGACCGGCAATGGAGTTGGTCCCCAAATAATCAGTAATTTGTATATCCCCCTTGTTTACATGATGTGGTTGGAATTCCTGAGCTGAAGGACCGGGACCGGGTGTCAACGAGTACGCAGGGTGAACAGACTCATAAATTTAATTAAAATTGTAACTTTTGTAACTTCGCGCTTGGTGACAAACCAATGGAACGGCTAGGAAAAAGAGTGCACGTAGGCACAAATGGTGGGATTCGCCCTCCCTTAAAAGGGCGCCGAGTGATAATTTTCATCAGACTACATTCCTCAATCAATAAAGAGTATTTCTTTTTTCAGGAAATTTTAGGTCGCCTTGTCCGGTGACAATGCCATGCCTCCCATCACCTCGCCTCCTTTTCAGATAAGTGAAATTTTATTGTTTGTTCATAGTTCTCTTATTTTTAAATTTTAATAGTGTTTAAACTAAGTTCTAATTTCGTAATGTATTTTAAGTGTAATAAATGAATTTATTTTGATTTTAATCCGAGTAATTTCATTAATTTTACGTTGTCTTTGAAATTGATTAAGTTTAAGTACTAGCCACTATGTTAATGCGGACTAAGATAAATAAGCGAACCTGGGTAGTTTTCAGATGTCAGTTAAGGGGGTCACTTCACGCAGCCTTTTCCCTATCTCCGTAATGTTAAAAATGACCAAATTTAGGGAACATTTTTGAAAAATTGACAAGTTGTACAGTCATGAATTTTTTTGTGTAGATTTATTGTATTGTTTTTACTATTTTAATGAGAGCTTTTTTTAAAATTTTGATTAGTTTTTTTTTAAAAAAATTCATATGTGGAGTAACACGTCAAAATTATTAAAACGATGAAAATTCTTGTACATTTTAATCCATAAAATTTTTTTGAATAATTGTTTTGACAAAATCTTTCATTAAAATATTTATTTGTATAGTGTTAACATATGTGCAAAGTTTCAAAGCTATAAATTAAGTAGATTTTTCAAAAATGTTCCTTTTGTGTTGAAATTTACACTTTTGAGAAATAGTGATTTAAAGTAAAAATTTACTATTAACTAATACGTACCAGAACCACAACTTGGATTTCTGGTATCATATCCAAGATCATCTTCTTGTCTACAATTTAATAGTTTGTTTTTAGTTCTAGCTTCTTTGGTTCATTGTAAAACTGCCTATTTCGCTTTCTTAATATGCGCATGATCTACTTCTTCCAACGCTCGACATTTGTAAAATCCAGGGTTTGAATGTTTAATACATCTAAAACTTTTAATTTGGTAATGAAACCTTGATTATATAAAAATGTAGCTTCAAATACTATAGTTTTTTAAGTTCCTAATTGTATAAATACAGTTTTTGGAACTATAAATCAAATACAATTTAAGGTTTCATTGAAATTTTAAGTTTTACCGTGAAAGCACCTAAATAAAAGTTCAAGACTAGAGAAATCTCTAAATACTTTTTTAATGCAATTGCTAATTGCAATAGGTGAGTTGTGTTAAGCTTATATGTGTCACCTTTCAGTATGAACCCATTATATTCACACCATGAATCACCTCCCATGGGGCATAAGCCGTGTCGTACTTTCAAATCTGTGGAGAGTTTATGAAAAAAATATAGCCCAAATAGTTTGCATCATGACTGACAAGTTTTCTGAGTTGCTTCAAATAGTCACACAAAACATAGTATCTTTACAATTTGTCTATTCCTGCATCTGTTAATCTATAATGACCTCCTAGAGATTTTTTGTTCTCAAGATTTTTGCCTTTAAATTTTGATTTTAATGCCCTGTCATGTCTCCATCCTTTTCTCCAACATGACCAACACATTCTAATGTTTTAATGTTGACATCTTTCTAAGGTTAAGATTCTAAAACTGCTTTGTATGCTTTAAAGTCCTCATCACCCAAATATTTTGTCGCAATTAGTAAATCGTAATTTGTGTATCGTAAATTGTGCCGTGCCTCTGAGCAATGGAAAATACAAAGTGCACCTTCAACTTTCATCCCCCTAATACTTCCGAAGTAATCTGCCGAACACTCAATGTTATGTACATTGCCGTTAAAATTATTTGAGTATTTCCTCTATAGTTTTTCGGCATCAACAACTTTCCCAGTGTTCACACTAACTTCTGTAATACCATTCAGAGAAACATGACCCCTTTTTTGCCAAATGCCATAGACAAACACCGGTACATTAGGACTTGCATTATTAAATGATATTATTTCAACAGCAGTTATATATATAATACCATAGACTGGCTACTTTCTGTGTCGTGTTATTTAATGCCATGCATGAACTCGAAAAACCACTTTGGTGGACGTGACAATTCATAACTCTACAAAATATTTTCGCAGTTCCTTCTCTTTTCCAAAAAAAATAATAGCATATGAAAGCCCAGTGTTTACTTCATATAATTTTGTATATTTTTTGATTAACTACTGTTTTAGTAAACCTGGTATTAAGAAATGTTTGAATAACATCACAAAAGTCACAACATGTCAACAACTTTAGAACCAAACTTTGGATTGGGCGACCAAAATTTATGTAAATACTTTGTTTTTTACATTTTATTTATAATAAATGTGGTTTCAAAGCACAAGAAAACAGTAGAATGTCCATTATTTCAAAAAACTTTCAAATGAGTCTAAAAGGAAACATACTTTTTATTTAATTTACCTAATTTAGCTTTTAAAGTTGAATTATTCATGTATAATTTGAATTCATTATTCTGACTTATGACGCATTTAATTTCTGGAAAGTTTGGGTTTTTGTACCTTTGTTTCCAAACTTTCGTTTTTTAAACGTTTTATTATTAAAATATAAGGCATGTTAAAAAATGTTTTGATAGAAACAATGTTTCCAATAGCAGAAATTCGTAAAATATTTGAAGAGGTAAAAAACAACACGCGAGTTTCCAGAAAGTAAACAAACAGCTACAATTATTCACTTCACTTCTTTCCTGAACAAGTTACGGATCAAAATAAATCCTTTTAATCAATTTAAAATATTTGATGAGGCTGAAAAGTAGCAAGTGTCTTTTGTTTTGAAATGAAAGGGGCGTGGCAATCAGCTGCTTTGGGGTTTGACGGATGTAAACAAATTTTTTAAAAAATATTAAAAATACTTCTAATTTAACTAGAACAAAAATTTAAATTGCATTAGAAAGAGAAAGAGTGGTATTTTATATTTCAATCAAAATTGAAAAATCGATTTTTGGATCGACTTTTGTGAAGTGACTCCCTTAAACTAAGCAGAAACTTAAAAGTAAAATTAGTCAGCGCCGCATTATTACTAGTATATCCTTGGAAAGAATGAGTGAAAATTTCTAGGAGGGTTTCAGATCTAATACTGTGTTCTTAAATTTTAATTATAACATGTTAAAGCAATACTTAAGTCAACAAAACATTTTAATAAAAATCCCATTATTAATATGATATTACTTAGTCTTTTTCTTATTATAAACTTTAATTTTTCTTAATAAATCCGTTAATCAAATTGTTTGTTTAATTACGAACACGTTGAAAATGACTAAAATCAGTCAAGACAGATATTTTTGTTTTTTATTTTATTGAATAGAGCTATCTTTTGACTTTACGAAACATGCTTTGTTTTTACCATACCTAGAGGACGTTACAACCAATTTTATAAATTTAGAAAAACCGGAAGTGGGTTTTTGATCTACCTGAAGTGGGCATTTAAATTGCTAAGAATCTATCATGGCGAGTCTGATAATTCAAAATATTACGAATGTATTTCTATAAAACTCTTTGAACCTGATATTTATGTTATTTTCTAGAGAATGTACTAAAATATTTCTTATTGTATGAATACTTTTTGAGCTATGGCTTGTTATTTAAATAATGGTCTCATAAAAAAATGTAACCTTTCTTATAATGTTTACACAATCAGCTCTAAAATTTTCAAATTTTAATAAAAAATTAAAATTTTAGTACATTTTCTAGATAAATGCATCTAATTTGTTTTAGTAATACTTTTACTAATATATGTTTACTTTTTTCTCTAACTGCTTTGAAGTTTCTCAAAAATATTGCTAAAATTTCACTTATAATTGTGAATTTTGTAAAATTAAGGTAATTTATTTTAAATTTTGATATTTAAATAGTAATATTTATTGGTATTGAGTCCTAAAAGAGCATTTATAATGTTTTAGTATGCTATTTTGTAAAAAAAAGTACTCCTAACGTGTTCGGATACCTTAATTTAGTATGACTGTGAACTAATAAAGCTTTTGGGATTTAATTAGACTAATAATTTTTTTCCAAGAGATATTTGTGTTAATAACAGAAAAAAAATGTAAGTTAACTGTAATATATATGTATATGTATATGTATATGTATATATATATATATATATATATATATATATATATATATATATATATTAAAATGTTCATTAAGTCCTCAATTAGAGGAAAGGGAAATTCAATAAATAATATCATAGAATGCAATTTTTATATTCCTTTAAAATAATTCTATATTTTTGTAAATGTGTAAGCAAATTCCACAGTTTGTTTTCTTTGACAGACTTTGTTTTTGAAGAAATTTCTTTTTTAATAACAAAAAACAGACCTCTTTCATGTACTTAGTAAAGGAAAGAATTACGATTATTCAAAGCTAATTCGAATGTAGAATTCCAAATCTATTTTCTAACAAATAATTTCGGAAAGTTTGATCGGAAATTTATAATTATATTGTAGAATTACTTTTGAGAAGTAAAAATTTATTGTAATCTTACAATAAAAGCGTTATGATATACATTTTCCAAATTTAGTTATTTAATTGTAACATTAATAAATAAAAAGGCCATTTTGGATTTGGGAATAAGTGCAATGATAACAAATAACACATATTAAATTAACAAAGTTCTTATTTTTGTTGTTTATAATATCTTGAAAATCATTGTCATCGTAAATGAAATAAAAATTATTGAAAATGTTTATAAAAAGTTATATCTAACAAAAAAGAATAACATACTGCGAATTTATGAATCCACTACTGTTTTGAATGAACAAACTTGATTTATGGGTTTTATTTCCTTCAGAATAATATGGAATTATGTTCTTCAACGAAGTAAGCTCCTGGTGTTTTAGGGTATCTTTTTTGCTAAGAGGAATTTGGCAAAGTCCTTAAGTTTGATCCGTCATTTGTATCTACACATTCACAGTTTTTTTCAGAACATCAACATGAGTATCACACAGACGATAATTATTTTCTTTTGACAGTCATTCGATTATATTAATTATTTTGTATTTAACGTAATTGGGCTTTTCTGAAAATTTTCATTCTCATGCTTGACATTATGCTTTATCTTGCATATTGTGGCATGCAACTCGGAGACCAACACAAATCATGGGCACCTCATAAAGTCTGTGTAATGTGCCTGAATGGTCTACTATTATGGTTCAAAGGAAATAAGACTGCTTTATGATTTGGAATTCCTATGGCATGAAAGGAACTGAAAAATCACTCTAATAATTATTACTTTTGTTCGTGTCACATCTGTGAGTATAACCACAAAAATCAAAAGCTAATATCTTATCCTGATAATATTCCATCGGCCATATGTCCCATTCCTCATGGACCTAATATTCCATTGTTTTTGCCTCCAACTGCGTTACCAACCATCTTTTCAGAGTCTTCAGACTTGGACCATCCACAAATTTAAGATTCTAATAGCGAATATTAGCCCACTGGAGCCAATTCACCTCAGCCCTTTTATCAGGTTGAATTTAGAGATGTAATTAAAGATCTGGTCATTACGAAAAAAGGACGCTGAACTGTTGGGCTCAAGTTTGAAAGAAAAATTATTGGCCAAGGGAACCTCTTTTTGTTGGTAGAGGCATAGAGAACAATAATATATATATAAAGTACTTTGAGGACGATGAGAACTTAGTCTATTGTTCAGATGTCCCCGGATTAATAAGTAAATTGAACATCGACTACGATAAAAATGAATGAAGCCTGCTTATAGATTCGTAAAAAAGGGGCCTTAAAGCTGGACTTCATCACAGGAGCCAGTATGCATCTGTGCCATTTGGACTCTGTGTGCATTTAAAATAACACTATAAAACTCTGGCTCTCGTCCTCAACAAAATAAAGTATACCAATCACGGTTAGACATTTTGCTGTGATTTCAAAGCTATTTCCATGCTTCTTGGCCAAAAAGGCGGTTATACAAAGTTCCTATGTTTCATTTCTGAATGGGACCGCCATCATAAGGTTCAAAATTGTGTCAAAACAGAATGTTCAATAAGACAAAACTTTAAGCCAGGCACCCAGAATGTGATTTGCAACAGCTTAATTGAGTCGTACAAAGTATTGTTACCTCTTCATTGAAAGGTAGGTGCAATGAAGCAGTTTGTGAAAGCTATTCCAAAAGATGATGATTATTTCAAATATCTGTGCAAAAAAGATTCAGGTTTATCAGAAGCCAAGTTGAAAGAGGGAATCTTTGTTGGTCAAGATATCCGAGAGCTTATGAAGGATAACGAAATTGAGACTTGCATGACAGCAAAGGAAAAATAAGCTTGGGTAGCTTTCAAAGATGTCGTCAGAAAGTCTTTTGGCAATTACAAGAAAATAAAAAAAATAAACTATTAAAGAATTTTAATGAACATGCTGGAGAAATTTTAGTAGTTTGGTTGGTCTATGAGCGTAAAAATACATTTCCTTCACTCACATGTGGACTTTTACTTCGAAATTTTAGGATTAGACAGTGAAAAACAAGGGAAAAGGTTCCGCCAAAATATCGTGGCAGCGGTAGCCAAGTGGTCTAGGCATCAGATCATGGCTAGCGTGTCATGAGTTCGATCCCAGTACCACTAAAGGCCCGTCGTGTAAGGGAGCGATGCACGTTAAATCTGTCGAGAGCTCAAACGTCCTCCCGTTGGTGTGGTGTGGTAGTTAGAAGAGGGAGGGCCAGCTCAGGTGTCCGCGTCACTTGACCATGGTTCAAAATTACGTGGACCGTCGCCGCCAAAAGCCCTCGTGTTGCTAAGACAGTGCGACGTTAATATTCACTCACTCCAACAAAATATCAAAGATATGGAGGGCAAATATCAAGGATGATGGGACAAAAACATGCAAGCCGACTATTGCTGGATGTTAACACGAGATAGGCTTGCGATTAAACATAAAAGAAGAATGTCAAAAAAAGTTTCGAATGAAAAAGAGAAAGTACCTAAGTAGAAACTTTATTTGATTTTTTTTTTCTCATTTTAAAATATGGTTCAAACTTTTATGTGCACAAGAATAACTTTTGCTCCACTTGGTCAATCGTCTATTTTATGTAAATACCTTAGAAAAGCACTTAAAATAGTATATTGGTGATTTTTCTACAAACTACACCATCATTGAAAGTAAAATGTTTAAACATCTTGTTTCTTGTTTTCCTCTTGACAAGAAACAGCCTGTGTGGTTTAGAAAGAATGGTTTTCATTTAATTGCTGAGAAATTAATTTGCCTTACCATGAACCAATAGTTACAATATTAACTGGATAAAAACCACTGTTGCCAAATTCCCCAGGCTGAATAATTCGAGAGAAATTATTTTCAAATAGGGTTTGAACAACTAGAAATTTTAACAACAAGCAATGATTTGCAATTCTTGCAGAATTAATTGACCGCATAATTCATAGCATCACCAATTGCTGCATGTGCTGTAATGCTTCTCGAGGGGATCATACCCCATACTATAGGTACTTTACCTATACCAAACTGGCACATCCAATTGGTTAATTGTATACATATGCTGATTTGTATAACATTATAATGGTCTGGGGATTGCTTTTTATGCTATTTTATACCTTCCTATGTATAATTGTATAATTGCATAAGTTTCATTAAATTCTAAGTATAACTTGTCGAGTTATCTTCAGTTTTGCGTTTTTGTTTTCTTAATTTATGATAACCAGTATATTTATGACATGGAATGTTTAAAATAGGTGAGCAGATAATGAAACAATACCAATTCTTTTAAAAATTAAAATTATTTAAAAGGAATTTTTTTTTCAATACACATTATTATTTTTTTCTGCTTTTAGAAATCACGTAATGGTTTTAAATGACTATTCTTATTAAAAATAACATTTTTATAAAACAACTTTCGGACAAGATAATCATTTCATAGAAAACTTTTAAATAGCATCGGAAGTTAAAAGGCAAAAAACAAGTCGTTGAAATTCCATCCAATCTAGAAATGTATAAAGTAAAATTTTAAGACACGTCACTTCAATCTAAGGAACACATTGGAAAGAAAGGATCTATTAAGTTAAAGTGCTTTCAGTGCTTCATCGGAATATTTATGAAACGATAATTTTCTAAGTAGCAAAAATATTCCTTCTTGATAGATTCTATTAAAGAGAGAGAGAGAGAAAATCCGTAAATGGATATCTAAAATAGTTGAAAACTTTCCAGACGTAAAGAACAAGTATAATGGTCGGGATGTAGTAGAGTGTTTTTATTACGTGTGAATTCATTCGATCACTTCTTTCAAAGAATCTTTATTTTATAAATACACATTAGAAGAATTAAAAGCACGTATTAGTTGACAAAGAACCTTGACTGCATAATGGACATCTGATAGCCAGATCAAAAAAAGTTATCATAATTCATAACAGCACATTGACTGTAAATTTCGACAATTTGATTTAATCTAAATAATAAAATATTGAATTAGTTCTTGAATTTATTTATAATAAAAGTACCTTTCTATTGTCATTTTCAAAGTTGCTCTATAATCAATGTTGTTTAATTGTATTTTAATCTAGTTTAAATTAAATATAAAGTAAACAAAGAAATGCTTACATTCGTTTACTTCTTTTCAAATCTTTGACGTCACAAAACTTCATTTCTAACATTCAATGATAAATTTTAGCCTTTATCTTGTTCAATATTATTTGAATGTTTGTGAGGAACCACGATTTTTAAAAAACGTACAAACGAATATATATATATTAATATTTAGGATCACGTAGATTAGACAAATAAAAGATTATTTTAAGAATATTATTACAAAAAAACTATTTAAATGCAATATTTTGTGGAAAATGAACATAGAATTACTTATTTTACAAACATTCTTTTTTCATAAAAAATGTTTCTATAATAATAATGTTTTGCCTATATATAACTTAGACCTCTGTACAGAGCTTGAAGTAGAACTTTTGTAATATATAACTTAGATGTGGATTTATCCATATTTTAAATACATCAGAGTAGAGAAATTTTAAAAAAAACGATAAATATTTCGATTGGTAGTAACTCTGAAAAAAATGAATTTTTCAAAAATCCTAGCTCAGGCTCTTTAGGAAACTCTAAGCAATATGTAAGAAAAATATTGTTGCTGTAGAAGCATTTTTCATAAAAGGAGAATGTTTTAAAAATAGGTATAATTCGAAGTTTTTTTCTTGCAAAAAAATTTTCCATTTATATAGTAATTTATTGCAATAAATAAATCTTAAGACAACTTTATATGTGTATTCTAATCTTTGTGACACTAAATATTTAAAAAAAAATCGTTTGTACGTTTTTTTAAAACCATGGTTTCGAATGCAGTCGGATATCTTAGGCAGTAATTTTGAAGGTTAAAATGGTGATATTAAAGATTTTCAAGAACATTTTTATTAAAAAAAAATATTAATGGAGTATAATGTACGACAACATAACTGGATAAACTAACATTCTTTTGTATGTTTAATCAGAATAATTCTGTATTTGCTTATGAATTTGTATGATAATCAAGGACGTTTTAAGGCTTAAAAACATGGGCAAACTGGGTCCAGGACCTCGGAAGAAAGATTTCATTTTGTTCTAGCTTAGGCTTATAAGATCATTAATCAGATTGATCTTTGCTTTCAGATATTCCAGAATATATTCTCTTACAAACTATTAGTTTTGAACTGTAGGCCAAATGGCAAGACTTCATTATTATGTCGTGCCCTTTATCTTTTTCTAGGTCTAGGCCTATCAACATACACCATCATTATTTATTTAGTTGAGTCGGTAGAGATCACGGACTCGTTGGCGCATCAATTTCGATCCGTAATGCCATTGAAAACCCGCTTTGTAGAAGGGCTGATGCTCGCTAAATCTGCCAAGGCTCGAAGTCCTACTGTTGGTGTGATGTGGAAATTAGGAGAGAGTGTCAGCTTAGTTGCTATTCTCGCCAATTGCCTATGGTTCGAAGTTCAATATTACGAGTTCCGTCGCCAATATTCCGTCACCCGTCGCATGTTGCTTTATAGTGCGATCTTAATAAACACTCATGAGACTTTAAACAGTTTTCCTCTTTACAATTTTAGCTTTGTTTGATGCAATTTACTAAAAAATCTAGATACTGCAAAAAGTATATATAAATATATACCTCAAATTTTCTAAAAAAAATCCGCACGTACCACGATTTCTTCATGTCATTTCAACATTAAAATTTTGAATGATTCAAGTTTAAAGTAATTTATCAGATATACTACAAAAAAAAAGATTACACAAAGCCTTAGTATTCCAAGAATATACAGCTGTAAATATTCAAAAAATTCCAGCGGGTATAAAATTATGGCATATATATTTACATCAATCTTATTTTTAACACTTTTTCATTTTTGCAAAAATTTGTTATAAATTAGCCAATAATTTATATGAAAAAGAAATATATTTGCTTGTAGCTTTTTATGTATACGTTTCTGAAATATTGAAAGCTTAATGAAGAATAACAAAATTTCTATACCTATTTTATAATAATTATTTTTTTTTTAATTTACCGTTTTATTATAAGAAAGAAGCACCACAAATAAGACATTATGAAGATTTTTTTACAATTGTATGCTCTTAACTAAGTAGATCTGACAACACTTCAGATAATGTAAAATATCAGATGGTGGTGAAAAAACCTTTTTGTTTTTTACTTTTTTTTGTTTATAAGATAATTCGCTTACTAAGAAGTGGGTGGAATACTTGACTTTGAAAAATGAAGCTCTTACTTTATCGAGTTTTCCGAAAGACAAGCGATTTTGCTGAACAAGCGAAGCTTTTTTTTATAAATTCGAAGATGATGTTGAAAGGAAAAGGTTCATTTATAAAAATTGACAATGTCTCATGTTTCTGCAAACGCTGGGGAGATATTTATTTTTTGTTTTGTGCAACGTGTCTGGATGAAAAGGCAGGAAAGGGTTTTGTGAAATTTCAGAGCATAATACTTTTTTTTCTTTCTTTCATCTTTGAATCGTAAAAACAAGATTAAGGGCAGTATAAAATGAAAATATTTTTTTAAACTATGAAATGGGAAATAGGGGATTCATATTGATTTAAATAAATATATTTATATACACGCACAAAGTAATAAGACCCTCTTAACGCATTTTTGTTCAGAATTCGAATTTCAGAAGATTGTTCAATTTCATCGTGAAAATAGGCAGATTAAAATCTAATCATTATTTCATAAGCCATTATGAAGATTATTAGTTAGGTTTTCTATATTTATTTTTTTATGGTGATTCACAAATGTGATCGGTTCAAAAAATGAAAAAAAAAAAATTCCCTTAATTGCTTCCTTAACATATCTAGAATACGGTGGTAAAGTGAATTTTTTTAAAATTCGAAGTCGTTATAAAGCAGCAAGTGTTAGAAGAGCAGCTGTTCGGAGCGCTGGGTTGGCAATTGAAGGCTGGGCCTATTGTGCACAGTCGACTTAATACCATTGACCCTTCTATGAAAATATACGTTAAGGTATCCGACTACGTTCGGAGACCTATTTTTTATTTTTCTAAAATTCACTAAAAATGTTACATTTTTAATTTCATTTTTTGCACTATTATAAACAATACAGTTATAAATAATATACAAACATTAAAATTTTTAAAAAATTTAAAATTTTAAGGAAATTTTAATTAATTTTTTTAATTTTTTCAAAGGCTCTATTTTTAAAAATAATTTATATTTTACAAAAAAAAATTGCTGCAGCACATTTTTCAATCACATTTCTAGAGGTTGTACTACAAGTTTTAAATTATTTTCTTTTAATCAAAAGTTATAGCTAATCGAAGCTACAACCTATGAATTTCATTCAAATTTTCGATACTTTTATAAGGAAATTCAACTATAAAATCATTAAAAATTGTTCAATTTCTTAGCTGGTAGTCCAACCTCTAGATAATACTATTAATAACATTTGTGTATAATTTCATACAAGTATCTCTATTGGCTCTTTAGATATCACATTTGAAATAACAAGAAATTTACAAAAAAACAGTTTTGAGAAAAATGCATTTAAACTTTATAAATGTAATTTCAAAACAAAATATCACAAATATATTACTAAAACTCTAATGGTTTATATTTAACACCTCCACTCCTTGGTATTTTGTTAAATTTTCACTTTCTTTGGGCCCTATATTTTTTTTCTGGCTGATTTTTAAAAAGGCAAAGAATGTTGTTTCGAGTTACTGCGCGAATGATGGCAAGAAATCTGTCATCACGCAGTGTATAATAATTTGCATTTATGCCAAAAGCTTTCAAACTACCTAACAAACAAATAAAAGCATTGTTAAAAATAATGACAGCAATATGGGCACCCAAAGAAAATGTTTTCAGCTCAATAAAAGTTTCTTTCGGAACAATTTGCCAAAAAAGGCGTTAAATGATTTGTTTGCATTTGTGTCACACCGTGGAGGCAATTTTATAATAACTGCTTATCACACAACTTTGTGTACACAGGTTTAAGAATATTTAAAAGTTTCATGGAAAGACTTACACCTTTATTTATATATATTTTTTCCGGAGGCTATTCTTCATTGATACTCACACCAGCTCTCAGCTCTAGTTGGGCATGGTGCATACATGGGTATCTCTCTGATGGAGCCACCGAGAAAAAATGCCGCACTTAGCAGAGCTTTGATGTGATTGGTGTTACTACCACAATAGTTTTGAATTTTATTAATCATAACACTGGAAAGTTTTTCTTTCCCACCAAGGTTTTTCTGGCTTTTTCTAAGATTTCTTTGCCGAATACTCACTCTTTCTTAGAAGTATCTTAGGCACTCATTTTATGACACTGTTGACATCAAATAGATCTTTAACTAAAAGGTATCCTTGGGAACCACCATCACACACCATAGAAATCAACATAATTTCAAGATCTCGTGGTATAAAATCATACAAAGATTTTGTATGCACTAACAGATTCCGTGATTGAAGTAAATACCAGATGAATGCAGGAACACGCATGTTCGACTAGACATTTAGAATTATACAAAACTTGGACATCATTTCCTAATCTGGAAGTTTCCCAGTGGCCTTGGATAAAATTGCTATAGAAACTTTTACGGAAGAATGTCCACGTATCTGTCGTCAACGGATATTCCACATTCTCCAATTGACGTTTTGGAACATTTTGTAATGCTTTTTACTACCAACGCAGCAGCATTCATGACATCTTTAGCCGTTGATGTAGCAGCAGCCAAGATATTTCTTTCACAAAGTCTATATGCTCTTTTTGCCATACAGGGCATATTCAGCTTAGCACGTAATTTTCTCGCAGACAAATGTCATCTTCCAATAACTCACATTCCACTAATAAGTTGCAAATTAATTGAAGTTTGGTTTTTAGTAGCTGAAAAATTGACAATAAAAGTACATTTGGAGCATTTTAAAGTCACATTAGAAGTCAGTCCAAACAAGTAATCTTCATGCAGGTACAAATTCTTCTCAAAACAATTGAAGAAACACAAATTGAGAAAAACATATTTCCCAAAATATTTAAATAAAATATTCCATAACCTTTTAACGTTGCATTAAAACATTCTTTGTACTGTGAAAAATTCTTCAGTGAATCTAGTTTTTGTTCATTACAAGTTTGAATACTTGCTACTTCTAATGTTTTAGTTACCAGTCCACTGTTATCAGAGTCCACTGTTGCATTTTCAAGAAGTTAATTTTATAGTTTTATGAACCATTATAACTTGAATTTTTAAAAGCAGAATGTCTAGAAACAATCAACGATCAAAAATTGTACAATTAAATCGAAAAGAGTTAAGTTTTTAGAAGAAATTTAGGATCAAAATTCGTAACATGCAAATCAAAACAAAAACATGTGAGGTCAGAAGAAACATATGTTGCCAATCGCAAGAGTCGAATTAAAGATCGAAATTGTTGCCCATCAATTAAATTATTTAAAAAATTGTCAGAAATAGTTTTTAAAATTATAATGGGTTGAAATTGCAAAAATTATAGGTAAAAAACATGTTAAACAGACAACTTCCGGTTTCGATTTCACCACTTCCGGTTTCGAATGACAGCTGTAAAAATATTTTAAACACCTGTAACTTTTTTTCTAATTATCGCACAGACAAACAAAGACAGATTTAGAAAGCTAATTGCTTGACCTTTAAAATAGTAAAATAAAAAGAAAATGTAATTTTTGACCGAAAATGGCATTTTCAACGTAGTTAACGTAGTTCATACCTTAATATAAGTTTGTAGAGGCTTTTAAAAGGAAATATCTATAGTTATTGAATATTTCGTTGAACTTCTTTTAGTCTTCGCCACCAGACATCGCCGACTGAGGGTAAGGTAAGGTTTTCATTGTTTGATTCGGATTCGAAACTTTAAACGCGTTTTTCTCAAAACTGTGTTTTCCAAACCTTCCTCCATCATATCTCAAGAACGGTTTGACCGAATGACTTCAAATTGATAGGGTAGACTTAGCACCTATATACACACCCAATGAACAACGATCATTCCACAATTCAAAATAGTTCAAATTTTAAAACAAAAACATAACAAGAAAAACCCCATGAAATTCGAAACCTTTTCTTAAGAGGTCTACCAAAAAACCAATTTTTGATATTTTCAATTGAGTATAATCCATTTGGTGCATTTCAGCTTATAAATTAGAACGCCGTTTTTTTTTTTCTTCTTATTTTAGATAAGCCAATCAGCCGGAATCGTGGAGGCAGCAAGCGTCCGTTTTTTCGAGGCGGGTGTGTTCAAAGCTCTAAAACTCACGTTTTATTGGATATTTTTGGCTAAACATTTATAAACATACTCTTAAAATACATATAAATAAATGATAAAAAATTTAAAGTTCTATCCTTTTCCTGGTCATCCAAAAAATTCTCTAAAAATGCTTAAAAAACAGGCCTTTACATGAGTGAACCCCCTTAATCTCCGGCAAAAAAAACTCTCCAATGCAGAAAACACTAATTGTTCCAAAGTAGAGATCTGAATGGAATTTTTTTTTTGATCGGCACTACATTTAAATTTGATGATTCTTATTCATATTGCATATGGGTTATCGAAATACAGCCAACCACGAAGAACTTCATAATTTACAATAGATCCAAAGTTCCAAGTGACGAAGACGGAACTGTGCTGGCAATTCGCTCTCCTAAATTTACACCATGCGAAAGTGAGGACTTTGAGCCTTTCCTAATTTAACACGCATTAGACTCTTTTGACAGAGGGACTTTAGAGAGTGGAACCCATAATTTGAAGACTACTCATTTGGGTCCCCAGGGGCCTCCTCGATTTTTTCGTGTTGAAGACCTTGCTCATCCTACGCAAAATGCATAACATAAATTACTTAGATATACGGAAGAAAACCATCTAGAGAGAGAGAGAGGATGGAACTCGTTGGATATACCATTGACTCAAAGTAAGCATGAAATTATCCATAAAATTGAGTGCTAATAGTTTTTTGTACGAGAAATATTAAGTCAATATACTAAAAGTATATATATATATATATATATATATATATATATAAATCCTTAAATATATATTTCTTATATTTTTCCTCAATGATTGCTCATACTTTTTTTCAAAGAATTTTTATGTAATATCAGGCTTACATAAAACATGAACAGGAACATTTGTGAAAAATACGACACATGATTAAATACTCGTTATTTTATTGTTACTCTTAATTTATTAAATTAATACAAATAACACAAATAACGATAGAAAGTAGGTATTTATTTCGTTAACAATTATAAAATACTCACTTGAGATTTTTTTCATGTTATCTAAAATCGGAGAAAAGTAAAAATAATTTTTTATCTTACATACACTAGAACAAAGGTCGCTAAAGTGGTGGTCCTCGAGAAAATTTCAGTGGCCCTCAGAAAAATCTGGGATATATTTACTCATCAGGGTAAATTGTTTTTTTAAGTTGCATTGGAACATAATTTATTTCAAAACAATACGTGAAAAGCTCAAAAAACGCTACTTCCAAGAATAACGCCATTCCATAGTATATAGTTACTGTAAATAAGTCGTACTGTTGTAGCTGGATTGTTTTAGCTACCAATTTTGTCTCGTCTCGTTTCCAACTTTTCTAATGTTTTATTCTTCCGTATGTCGCATATGTATATCATTTGAAGCATTTAAAGGTGGGTGTACGGACGTCTTGAGTTCAATATAAAATATATTCAAGATATTGATTGGGATATTAAGGAATTTTTATCGTATTTTCTTTCGCATATTGGTATTTTTTTCAAGACCAGCATGAATTTAAATCTTAAACATGTGTGTATTTTCTTTTCTTTGATATTTAGTGGGAAAAAATAGTTTGACATTTTGTCTCGATTAGTTTGACTTTTTGATTTTTTCTCTTTTCTTATTTTAGATTCAAATAAATTAAACCCATAATGAGTGAATAAAAGCAAAAGAGAATATTCTGCATTTTAATAGTAATTCAAAAAGTATCCAGAATGACAATAATAACATTAATAGTACTTCACCTAAACGTGAACTGATCAATAAATCAGGCACCATTAGGAAAAACGTTGGGACGGGAGGTGGAGATAAGGAAAAATGCAAAGTATCAACAAAATATAATTCCTACTACTTAAAATTTGGATTCATTTAAGGACCTCACAGTGAGCTGGATCCATTGTCTCTGTTTGTTGCATGCTTTGAAAGTTTATCTAACGATGCTTTAAAACCTTCCAAACTTGAAAGACACTTAAATTCAAAACACCCGGATTTAGCAAAAAACACCGTTAGAGTATTTTTAAGAAATGCATGAAAATATGCAAAAGCAAGTTACTGTTTTAATTAAAACTGACCATGGAAGATAAGTCATTACTAAAGGCTTCCTATCTCATGCTAAGTGTGATCACAAAATGCAAAAATTTGCACCAAGTAGATTGAAACATTTGCCATATAGCTTAATAAGCTTCAAAAAGCCGTCCAAAAAAAAACTCAGGGTTTGGCATACGGAAGAAGCAACTAACGGCGAAAGGCGAAAGGCGTTATAGCTGGAGGACACATAAGACACGGATACAGTATCGGTTAGTACATTGGGTACAAGGTACGTGGTACTGTAACACCTCGAAATTAAAAGAAGAAATCCGGAAAAATTGGCCTGGGATTCTCAGATCTAGCATTCTGATGCTGGATGATTCGGTGACGGCGACACAAAACCATATAGCAAATTTTGATTTGGAGCTCCTGCACCAACCGCCATAGAACTCTAATCTCCTACCAAGCGACCTTCATCTGTTTCCTGTTTTGAAGAAGAATCTCGCTGGAAAGCTCTTTGGAAGCAATGCTGAAGTCAAACAAGACGTTAAGGTATGAGACTACCCAAAATTCGTCGTTTTGGGGAAAATTTTTTTAATTGATTTAAGATTCCAAAAACACTCTAGTTTTATTTTTACGATATTTAGAAACAAAGTTATAGCATAATTAGTAAACCGGAAATGGAGTTTACAAAACCGGAAGTACATCCCTACGCAAAATATTTGTAAAATATTGAATTGAAATTTTCAGAACATGTGTTATTTAGTTATATCTGTGTTATGAATCAAGATCTAATCTCTGTGTACATATTTATGTACTTTATTGCTTTTTTATAAAAAAAAAATATTATTAATTTTCTTAAAAATCGTGTTTTTGCATAAAATTTGGCATAATTAAAAAACTTTCAAAAGTATTACAAATCTTTTAATTCCTGACACATATAAAGATGTTATTCACGTACTGTATAAATATTATTTGAATACATTCATTAGAATTTTTTGTAAATGCAATTTTTCATCAAAATTTCACTAAAAATGACCATTGTTACAGTGTATAAAACTCCCCAGAAAACAGCAAAAGTTTTTTAAAAAAGTCCAAATTAGTTAAACATGAAGCTAAAGATATCTTGACCCATAAATATGGTGAGTTTAAAAAATGTACAATTAGTAGAAAAATTTTCATACCATATTAAAATATTTAAATGCATTTCCTGATAAACTATGTTTTTCAATTTTTTGCTTCCCGGTAAAGTTCACTACCGGATTTCTTTTTATGATATTGAATTGAAATTTTCAGAAAATGTTTTATTTAGTTTTATCTCCAGTCAAGACTTTAATATAATCTCTGTGTTTATATTTATGTATTTTATTGCACTTTTTATGAGAAAATAACATTAGTTTTTTGTAAAAAATTGAGTTCTTGCATAAAAAATGCCATATTTCAAAGCCTTTTCAAAAGTATCACAAATTTTATAGCTCTAAGCACAGATAATTATTTTATTTATGAATTGCATAAATATTATTCGAATATATTGATTAGAATTTTCAATACACAATCCTTACCATAATTATTTTTAATTTTGGGGTAATTGTACTTGTGAATTACTAGTTTTATGCCCCATTTCAAATAAAAACATATTTATTTAGTTGAAAATTTATATATTTCGAAAAAAGTGCTCCGAATGTGGACACATACCTTAAACTCTTCTTCCGTATGCCAAGCCCCGAGTTTTCCTTGGAGGGCTTTTTACAGCTTATCAAGTGGTGTGACACGTGTTTCAGTGTACTTGGTACTTATGTAGAAAAATAAACTTGTGTCTAATCATTAATATCTTATTCAACGTTTTGATTTTCATACACAACTCTGATCACAATCGAAGGGGAAAACCTATTTTCTGCGACTCACCCTCGTTTATATATATATATATATATATATTCGTTGTACAAACATTTTTAATCCATGTACTAGAAGGAAATAACAATTATTAAATATTTGCTCTTGAAACATTATCCGTGCATCTTTTCGCAAGTATTTTACATGAGATCATGTTAACATTAAATAGCATTAGAAACAATTAGTAGGCACAAAATCTGACCAATTGCTTCTGTCTCGTTATTTTATATACCAACAACAACAAATCAATTATGAGAGAAAATAAGAATTTATTTGATTAATAATTATAAATTATTCAGTTGAGATTCGTACGTATATATTTAAGGATGACTTATATTTCACGGAATCTAATTTTATTTCAAAGACTTACGCATTTTATTTTAAAATGCTACTAAATATTTTAAGACACTAAGCACTCGTTAATACTATTTTCTTCATAAATATATCAGTAAGAAATATATCTATAAAATATTTTTAAAAATAAAAAGATTATTTAACGGCAAAATACCACGAATTTTAATTACTATAGTCTAATCACTAAATTAAAGCACTCAAAATGTTTTTTTTTTTTCAAAAGTGTCCAGTAAAATTATTTATAATTAAGTTTTAAAATAAAATTAACACATTCTTTTTCTAGTTCTTAGAAATGACATTTCTAAAATTTATAAAGCTGAATTCTTTCATGGCATACCGGAGTGTAGAATAAAAACATATTCAGAATATTTTCTTCTTTATATTCAATAATTTATCAAATATGCTCATCTCATATCAACTTCGAGATAAAAGGATATTTTTATTGTTTCCTACTTTGCTCTTCTTGTGGAGTTTGAAATATTTACCTTCTTTGTTAGTTTATTGAAATCTTATTCATTATCATACCTGACAGGAAAATTAATCACGCTTAACAGAATTTAGTTCCTAATTCACAATTAATTCGATAACAGCATTTCATGCAGCGGGAAAAAATACAAAAGATGGAAAACCTCTGAGCAATCTTTCTGCAAATAATGTCATCGATGACAGTATTTGAAGGATGAATAGATAAGAACTTTAGCATTCCATTCTTTTTGATGTAACAAACATTTTTTTTTCACACTTAATCAATGAGTATTAATGATTAATATGTAAGTTTTAATTACTAAGATTGTTATTTTTATTTTTTCATTAAAATGAACACTGTAAATTTTCCAAATCGTAGTAAGTGTTCCTTCTTAATTTACTGTGTTTAAAAATCCCACTCTATATAAATAAAAGAATTACTCTTGCTTGCGTCAGATTTAAGATCATCCATTTCAATTCTTAGATTTATTACTGCCTTTTTTACCTGTAGTTTTGCATAATATTTCAATTTAAATAAATGTTAGATCTAATAATTAGAAATCCTTCACACACACATAAGCACACAAATATTTACGTTTAGGGAGACACCAGAATGGGTTCCCAACCCAGATTTCATCCTCATCATTTGATCGTGGTTCTAAATGACGAGTATCTTTGGCAATAGATGTCCCCGTTTTCCTTCAAAGTGCTATCCACTCTTCGTTATCAATTAGAGTTTGATGCAATATTCCGTCCATTTTTTTTGCAACTGGAGAAGTTGCTTGCATGAGAAAAATCTCACTACCACTTCCCTAAGCTATATAGAAAAGGTCTCGAATAGTCAACAAGCGAATACGCCGGTGTCTGACCACTGCTGTAAATTAAACGTAAAATGAATAGATGACGCTGTAAGTCATCTGAGGTTTATACTTTTTTTAGGTTGTAGAATCAGTTACGTAATGTTCTTTGTGCTGTATATATGTCTTCTGTGTCGTCTAAGGAAATAAATCAAAATGTGTAAATGATAGACTAAATTATAGGAATTGCATAAAAATATAATGGGTATAATCGTCTAACTGATCAATGTAATTAAGGATTTACGAATTAAAACAACTGTTTCTTCTTCGGCGTGCATGTAGACCTTTCTCAATCCATCGTGTAACATAAAGCTGGAGGGTACTCACGTTGTAACCAACACAAGTTACTATTATGCGCAGGGACAAACCCAGTTCAAGGGGTCAATACGGTCACGTTCCCGGTCGTTAACTGAGAGTGATGTACAGATTTCCCTTTCCCTAATTGCTGGGGAAAAGTGGCGTGAATGAGTGGTGGAAAATTCTGACCCCTGTTCCCACGACCACCTCTTAGAGTGCGAGGATGGACATACCCACTGACCTGAATGGATTTCCGTTTCCCACTCATCTCGGACGACAGGATGTCTGAGAAGGAGAGCCCCACATTATGCGCCGGAAGAGATTCCACGCTTTGAGGAGCCGAAGGACAAGGGATAAAAGGAAAGCCGAAGAAGGGATCAGGAGAAACCTAGTCTTTAAGAAGCAAGGCGGGAGAATTTGCGGGGAGAACTGTTAGAAGCCTCAAAGACTAGCGAAGAAGTGGAGAACGAACCGAGCTTGCACCCACGATTGAAGTCGGAAAGCGAAAGCCAAAAGGACTGCGGCCCCTATTGTAGATAAAAACGTGTCGGGAAAAACTTCACGAGATGCTCATGATAATGAGTATGCTTTAGATGAGCTGAACTTTTCAGTGAAAGATATTTTTAAACTGTGTTCCTGATTGCGGAACAATTGTAAAAGCATTCAAGTATATCTCACTTTAATAAATGGTTTTAATAAGCTGATTCAAGTCTTTACATGAGGATATTTAGCTTGCCGTCGTTTCAGAAGCATTTTCTATGCTTTGAAAATCACAAATGTTACATAAAACCTCAAATTCTGTTTATGAGTAAGGAAAGATGTTGACTTTTATAGCCCAAATATGAGTAGCACCTGATCAGATGCGTGTAAAAATTTACTCATTTGAATATCCATCTCACTATAATAGCTCCTGAAATTTGCATGAAGCTAGGTGTATTGTCTCTTGATGTAGTAATTTCACTTTTGAGGAGAGTATCTTACGAGTCATTATTGCGAGGTGCATCTCTAGTAACCCACGTGCGGCTTCCGTACATGTAATAAATTTAAAATTTTTATTCTTGATTTTCTTACTTTATATTAAGCTAGAATTGTGAAACAAAGGTAGGCAATGTTAAAACAGATTAATTTCTTAATTATTTACATGCTTGCCAGAGACAGTTTCATTATAATGAAACATATGCCTAAATTATACACCAATCACTTATTGCATGTTTGGTACCTGTTTATTAAATATTTATTGAGTTTGAATATTAAATCATGTAGAAAATCTTAAGGTGTCCGACTAGTTGCGACAACTTTTTTTTTAAAAAAAGGGAGATATAGAGATTTTTTTTGTTATTTTTAGATTTTTTTAGTGCATTTTAAGTAAAATGTGCTAAAATTAAGATGAGAAAAAGAAATTAATATTACTAAAATGGGAAAACATAGGTAAAAATTGACAAAAAAAATAGCATAAATGCGGTCCATTCTGAACCAAAGGTTTTGAACAAATTTTCAATTTTTTCAATCTAATGTGTTGCTATATTATTCATTTTTGAAATGACCTTCAGATATTTTCTTTTTTACAAAATCTAGAGTACTTTATCTCAGTTATTATATGAAATAGCTTAAAAAAAACAGTGATTATATTCATATAAGCGACTGTAAATTTTGTAATAAAACAGTGATTGATAAATGTGAAGGTGAAAACAATTCTAATATTATACAAAACTTACAGAAAAAATTTCAGTTAATTATGTTCAAAACCTTTTTAGCAATCGCTGCCCAGTTTGATTATTTTCAAAAAATCACATTTGGCGTAAAACGCGTTTTAAAGTATATCTTGGTTCAAGAAATGGCATCTGCTATTACTAAACTTTTGTTCTAGTGAACGGAAAATGATAAACTTGGTATTTTTAAAAAGCTAGTAAGATGGCCCGTAAAATAAAATTATTAAAAAAAATATCAGTTTTTTGGCAAAATTCACAATTTTTGGGGTAGTCGGATACCTTAAGTCCACATATGGGTACGATAATGTTATTTCGGGACTGTTGTGTCAATTCAGTTGTTATGTCGTATTCCCTACCTGAATATGGTTCAAAGTTGTAGTCTTTATGCTGTCTATATATTTAGTAAACTCAATAAAGTGAAAGTGAGAAAAAAATTATTTAAATAGGTACCTTATACTTTGATATTAGCTATTACGTAATATCCAGTAACTTACATGTTTGAAAAATATGCAAAGCTCTAACATAAATTGAAATAACTCAAAAAATAAATTATTTTCCAGAAATCACTTATGAAAAAAGAACCAAATCGTTTTGAGGCCTTTTTAAAGTGGTAGTTTGGTATCTGTTTTATTTATTTATTGTTTTACAATGCTTTTGGCGGTTATTTTGAAAGGAAAAACTAACATTAAATTAATCAGTTGAAGAGTATAAAAATACAAAAAAATAAGCAAAAGTTTAAGATGTTACAATATCCGCAAGAAAATAGAAAATCTTTAGATTTCATTAATCAATTTGCTTAAGGGGATGTTTTAAAAAACACATGTACGAAAAAAAAAAACTTTAAGATACTTTTTTGAAAGCTTTGAGGCTTTCTACTCGCCTTCTTAACTTCATCTGAAAGATACGACAGCAAAAGAATTGATCAAGGCTAATTAACAAAATAGCAGCGGCTAGCTCAGAAGATAGTGAAAGAGGTAAGGAAATTGATTCTTATATTTTTTTTACAGGTTATGTCGATAGATATAAAATAAATAAATAAATAAATAATTTTTCATATAAAAATAATATTACATTGAACAGTATCATAGAGAAAAGTATAAATTTTGTACAAAATGAACCATTATTTTTTTTTCATTGCAGAAAATTCATTTATTTTATTAGTATTTTATAGCAATATCATGAGCTACTAGCAAATATTTTATAATCACTTGTATAAAAATTAAATGTAAGGTACATGAAAGAAAGAACGTTTTGACCTACTAAACAAAAGAGAAACCTATCAATATAAAATTTTAATTACAATGTCAAATTAACATACACTGTTTTTCAATAAAGTCGTCATGTCTGTCAAGGCACTTGTAGCGTAAGGCCAATTTTATTATCTCGATGTTTTACGCTTCATCCGCCAGAGATCTGAGTCAGGATATCACTTCTTGTTAGAGTTGTAAGGTTTACTAAATTCATACGTAGCAAGATGATTCACATAGCTTTTAGTAATAAAAAAATACCTTTTATTTACAAACAGTTGACAAATAATTTACACACGGCTTATTGGGTCTATAAAATATATATTTTTCACATAAAATACTGGGTATCGTCGACTGTTAGGTTCGTTTTTTAAGAATCTACAACTGGATATAGTAATTTCCACCCTCCACCAAATCGTGAAAAACTTCTAGCAGATCTCTCGCAATTTAAGCTGAGCTTCCTATTATCACTAAACTTACCTGTATAAATGTTTCACTACCCCGCCGCCTTTCTTTGGAAACATTCTAGTCCTGATCGCAATTATCCCCGCTGCCGTGCAGCCTTTCAGCATTTATCACTTCTCGCAGATCCTTGAAAAAAATGCTGTAGGGCAACATTTTCGTTGGTATCGCAATCCGATTCTATCCGATCTCCCTCTGTAAACCTTCTGGGCAGTCCTCTTTTGCTCCCCCAAAAATTTCTGATCAGAAGGAACACGTTTCTGCATCCAGCACCCTCTGTTTTCCACCACCATTAGTTTTCTGGGGCAAAAGCTTGTATAGACTGTCATCCTTTCACCGTTCATAGAAAACGACATGGAAGGTCTATAAATCTAATTGGCATTTCAACACTAAAAATACACTGCTTATAATCTCTTCTTTACAATAGGCTACACTTCCTTCCATACAAGTGTATCCCGGTCATAAATGAGAGATAATGAAAGAATGCCTTTGAAACAGGCGTGTCTCTTCCATTGTTTACTGTGAAGAAAAGGACATTTTGCCCAATAAATGAACGTATGGGGCAACAAAACCATCTAAAAGACAGATGTTTCACCTCAGGGTGTGACAGAAGAATCTATAGTTTACTTTTTAAAAAGAAAACACCTGGCCAAACTGTTCACCTATGTGTGTCAAGAATGAAAGGACTGCCAACTGCTTGAAGACGCCACAAAGATTTTCCTCATTTGTTAACTGTTTTCCAATCACATATTCCATTATCTTTGCGAATAAGTGAAAATTACTTCTTTCCAAGTAAAGGTTCTAAGGAAGATATCCAAAAATTTTATAAAATTTATGGATATCCACTTACGATAAAAATATTCATTGTTTTCTTGCTGATGCCATAAATTGCCAAAAACGAAAAACACTTTAGAAGATGACATTCCACGTCTTTTATTTTAGATGTTGAAGAATTTCAACGTATCAAACATTTTGTGAATTCAAAAAACGAAAGACACTGTGCACTTTACATTTAACAGGATTTTAGCCATTTTTAAATGTTGCAATATAGACACGCGACCGTTCAAAAGAACAAAACTTGACTCACATTGATGCGAAGGAAGGAGCCAGCGCCAGTGCGTTCATGGTAGAGGAGATTTTTGATCGGACTGGAGGTGTAATTGTTCTTTACATTCTGGATGAACTTCATAGTAACTATGAAAATAAAGGTGGAGTGCATAATATATTTTATGATTGAGCAATTTAGCACAGGATATTAAAAAATACTTTATCAAATTAATTTCTTAATTTAAATTTCTAGTGCAATGATGGAATGCATTGATGAATAAATTTTATTATATTGAAGCATGTAATTTACAGTCTTTTAAAAGATGACCGAATCAAGATTAAATATCTTGAATTGAGAATTTTGTGCGTGCTTGCAAATTCAAAAATGTTGTAAATATATTCAATATTATCTATATAAAATGGATTTCAGAATGAAATACAAAAATAACATAAACATTATTTTACAGTTAATAATTTAACTATTCGTGTTAATATCAAGACAGAAGAATGTGTCTTTACTTTCGAAACCAGAAACTATCAGATAATTTTGATTTCAATTGCATACCAAATCTGTTCGAAACACTTCAAGAAACGAATAAGACATACTCACTTCATAAATTTGTTTTTCGTCATAATTCATAAGGTAATAGTGTTCTAAAAATAAACTTTACTCTCTTAAAAATTAAGAGATATTTTCTTTATTTAACTTTATCAGTTTAGTGTTACAGGACTATTCATCGAACTTTATTGTCAGAGTTTGTGAAATCTAAATGATAAATAACGTTCAGAAACTTTCGTGATCGTATTTAAAGCATAACTTATCTGTATGTTAATAGTGGCCCTACCAGCGCCACACTTAAGCACCTAAGTGAGAAATTTGAATCAAAGTTCATCTTTCAGAAGCATAAACACGCCAGTGGCGTAACGGATAATATTAGAGCCCCCCCCCCTACAAAACTGATAAGCTAAACATTGCAACTGGTAAGCTAAACACTTTGTTAGGAATGTATGAATATTAATTCTTTCGCTAATTAAAAATAAATAACACACTTGGGTGCTAATCCAACACCCTTTTAGTTTCTCTTTTCCATGAGTTTAGTTTTTAATGAATCTCATGAAAGTTTAACATAAATTATTAAGTTCATGCTTTATTTATTATTTTAGTTTAATTGTAAAAGGAAACGTTGATATTACATTTTGACACTTTAATATTTCATTAATGAAAACGGATGAATTTATTGAACTCTGAATGATGATGTCTCTTTCCCTTTTTAGGGAGTTTTATAATCAATTTGTTAATTTATATATCCTTAAGACTTAGTCTCTTTAATATTATTGGAACCGGTAACATTGTAAACCATATTTCATTGTGTTAAATGTATTTCACCTGTTATATTTAATCCATTACTTTCCGAATTTGAATGAATTTATATGAAGAGAAACGATATCATATTTAGTTTTCTTTATCTGGTTGTTGAAACAAAGTAAATATTTACTTGAAAACCTATTGAAAATTTTTATGTGTTTATTAAACTTAAAAGAACTTCAGAAAAATATACAAAAAATTGAAAAATGGTGAATCAAGACCAGCTTTATTTAAGATTGCTTGAAAAGAAATTTCTATTATGCACGCGAGGCAAATGAAAGTGGCATAGAGTTCCAGGTTAAAAAGAAAGATGGCAAAGGAAATGAGATACTTCGCTAACCTTCTTACAGCAGATGTTGAAAATGACCATCATTCATCTCATTACAACTTTAGGCCCTGGTCAGGAAGTTGTGGAAGACAGATCAAAGCTGGAGTGGAATTGCTGTAGTCTCACCAGAAATACTCTGCTACAGTTCTTGAAGACAATGAAAGTTGTTGAGGTGCACCTTAAACGAGGGTTACCCGCAAAAAGTAATCATGCACTGACAGATCAGGTGACATGGGTAGTCAACTAGAACCGAGACCAGACTGACCTCTGCTAACTACTCTGTGCTTATGTGATCTATGGTTCGGGGGGATGTATGGGCAGTTTCTCCATCTTGATGGACGTAACTATAGGACTTTTCTTCATCAGTTAATGCTGCCCCAAATAGATTCAAAATGTTGGAAATGTAACCCTCCCAATTTGCCGACTAATGAAAGAAGATGAGACCAATTATGCTGCGTGCAGACACTGCGCATGAGACACAATATTATGATCATGCATGCGCTGATGTTCGCTTGAACCTGTCTCCAAATTCTAAGACAGGTTCAAGACAGGTTGTCATTCTGCGAGTTGACATAACCCCTCAGGTGAAACCAGGCTTCATCAGAAATAAAGAAAAGATCCATGTTCAAGTCATTCATTGTTATCTCAGTAAACAAGTTTATGTAAGCATCACATTCACGTCCTATCTTATCCACTTGCCCGGGTCACTTTTATGCTCCGCACCATGCATAAGATTTGCCCTCAATTAAACAAACATTTTTGATTAGTTATTGTAATTTTTAACAGGACTTGGATTTCAAAACTTACTACTGCTTAAATTTTTTCTTAGAATGCTCCTTTTGAAATTCATCAAGATGATATCTTTGAAGAGTACATTTGCATATCTGTATGGATTTCTCTTTAAAAGTACTCTTTCCAAATTGTTTTTATAGCACTGAAGTAAAAAAAAATCATTTGTTTTTATCTTGAAATATTAATGCGTTCAAATGTAACCTGAGATTAGAGAACTTAAATTTGAGTAAAACAATCAGCTATTTAATTTGAATTTTTGTAATGGAAAAGTTTAAAAAATAAATATTTAGGTGACACTTCTTTATTTAGGTGACACATTTTTGTATCTCTAAAGAAACGTGATGAACACCAAAACAATGTATAATTACTATCCTGCATGTACATATCTAACTATCACCCCAGTGTCCCCGAAAAAAGAACATTCTACTGCTTCGTTCTTGTCACTCCCTTCGGGTACACTATGACGTAGATGAATTTCGTTAGATGTCTCTCTCTCTAGCGTAATTATTCTATCCTAAGAAATAATTAAAGAGGTAATACATCACAACATTAGATCGCCCACCACCGTACGAGGGACTGGAATTAGGTTATTGACCCACACCCTGCGATGCATCACGTCTTAGTCTAAATTAATTCCCTGGTGGCAACGATGCAATCTTATTGGGTGTTTTTCCCAACGCTTGTAAATTGCTTGTCTCCATAAATGTGGAATCTATTACCTTGCTCTAGGACTGCTTTAACCCTAGTTCATTGGCAATGATTTGGATCATTTCTTTTCTACATTTTAAAACAGAAAAAAAGAGCCTTTGGTCTGATTTTGTTGAAATAAATTTTTTAAGAATCTACATAGCTTTTTCTCAGATTGTTACCAACTGAATGCATAATTTGTTCTATGTATTATTTTGTAAAGCATAATCTCGTTTACATATTTGTAACGAGTGGATTTGACTAAATACGTTAAGTATATATATAATAATCCCCAAGTTAATCTCATCTTAAAAGCTTTGTAATTTTAAGTGGTCATGAAACCTCCTGGACTTCGCGTAAATAGTGAATTATTTGCTACGTCTTTTGGGAATAATTGTAACTTTAAGCACTTGGAAAAAACTATGCAGTCATCGAATTTAGAGTAGTTATTGAATAAGCTATATCATCCGATTATTTGGACCAATCAGAAGAGAAGTATTCGGAAGTCGTGAGTTTTTTAACTTTCGGTTGTCTGTTTTGTATATAAACCTCGATTTCGAGGAAAATTCACCAACCACTGCTTGCTTTGTAATGTCACGACGCTAAGTGATGTCCAGTTTTTTTATATGTGTGTGTGATCGTAATTAAATGGTGAATGCTACTTGAATGAAGATGTTTCCTTCTACTGAACGATTCCTCGACACTACAACAAACGTTACATACACACACTGCTAATGAAAATAATAAATAAATAATGCCTTACACCCCCAGTCATGTATTTAATAAAAATAAATGAAACAAAATATTCGAAATAGCTCTTTATTAAATAGCTCTTTTTCCGTTGATATAGTAGGACATTCCAATAAGACAGGCTTGTGTCACAGACTTTTCCGAGGGTATTTTACAGCTAAGTTAGCCTCCTTTCTACGAAACATGAGAAAGCACCATTCATTTCACACCCCTGTTAAATCTGACCTGTGAGGCTGGTGTTTTCCCTATTTTGTTCATTTCTAGAAGGAAAATTTCGAGTTAAGCGATTTTCGTTTTGCGTTAAGAGGAAAAAATACATTGAAACAGTATTATTTCGAGTTAACGGGTATTTGGTTTAAAGCATTTTCACGTTAAATATATTTATGGCCAGTGGCTTGGTGGTCAAGATTATGGACTCGTTCCTGACTTGGTGGGACATATTATCGATCATGAGTTCGAGCATATTATCGTTGACGTATGGAGGGCCCGAGGCACGTTATATACTTCTAGGTTCAAACGTCCTCCCGTTCGTTTTGTGTGAAAGTAAGAAGTGGGGAGGGGGTAACTCAGATATCGTTCTCGTCACTTGACCATGACTCAAAATTACGAGGTATGTCGCCAATAGCCATCGTGCAACTTTATTGCACGATGGTAGTATAATCCTTACTCATCGAAAAAAAATATTCAAATAGCACTTCAATCGTTTTTTTTTATCTGTAATTTATGCGTTATAAATTTTTTAAAAACAATTCTATATTACCTAATTGTATTACTTTAGAATATTGTACCGGGTGTTTCTAAATGATATCGGAGTTAAACGCTTTTTAGTATTTATAAGATATAACATACAAGTGTAATTCATACATTGAATGAATGAGTAACTGAAACACTTTTATATACAAGCTTTACAACTGTTCAATGTGAGCCCCATTCGTCACACGGCGCATATCAAGTCGATATGCGAGTCCCTCCAAAACATTGTTCCATGTGTATGAGGTGGTTCTTGCAACAGCTGCTTCAATCCTGTGTCTTAAGTCTGGAAGGTCAGCTAGTAGCGGAGGAACGTAAACACAATCCTTAATGAATCCCCCACAGATGAAAATCATGTGGCGCCAGATAGGGTGAACATGGAGGCCATGCCAAACAAGCTTTGTCGTGAAGCCCTTTGCGGTCAATCTATTAGTTGGATAAAATGGGTTGAGACCTTTACAAAGACAGCCAGTTGTTTCAAACTGATTATACCATCTACGAATGTTATTATCGTTTTTAGGTTGACGCTCGTTACGCAGTAATAGCAGATTATGTCTTTGCAAACTGGAGAACATAAAACGCTTTTTGTTCACTAGTCGCTATTTTTCTACTATCGCGCTACTCGGTGAGAAAGGGGGAAAAATTAACATATGTTTCGCACGCATGCTCACACATGCCAGCAAACAAAATTGCTTCAGTACTAATATATTATATGTAATAAGAGTACTATAAAGCACATTCAAACTCCTATAATCTTTTAGAAACACCCTGTATAGTACATTGCATTTTTAATCCACAGAAATTCTATCTTAAAATCAAATTATTGGCAAAATTTTTCAAAAGAAACATAAAACTAAAAGAAACTATCCATCCATTCTGGCGAATGCATCTAAAATGACTTAAAATAATGAAAGAGCTTCCCACATAGATTGATGGTTGATCTATTTCCCTGAATTCCTCTACATTTTTATAAAGAAAGAAATTTACTTTCTACCATTTAGAAAACCAAAGCATTCTAAATTTGAAAACACTTTAGTTACTACCTATTCTTCACTTACGATGAATCAATATTCAAGCAGCTAAATTCCTAGATACAATGAAATGAAAGAAATTCTAATGTTCTCATTGAATTAGACTAAATCTCGCACGAATTACGAATCCTTTTTTTTTTTATTTTTTCGGCTGTAAAGAAAAATGGAACATGTATATTCTTTTGGACAAATGAAAATTGGTGCAATATTGTTTCGCATTTTAAATATTTACATAGTAACGTTCTAAATAGATTTAAAAGAGCGTAATGGGGTGAATACTTTTTCATTGCAACAAACAAAACTTAAGCGAGTTTATTGAGGCAATATTTTCTGTTTGGTTAACTGTAAAAATAATTATTTTAAACTTAAACAATGGATAGACTGGAATACTCTTAGATATTTGCATTTTTATTTTTATAGATCCTTCTACATTTGAAAGCACAAACAATGTGGTTGAGTGAATTTGCATCGTATTTCGATAGTTATAGATGTGTAGTTTGATGTTTACTCACGCATGTGTAGCAATATTTAAGTAAGGGTTTGAAATACAGATTTTACAAGTGAACAATCCCTTTTATTTATTCATTGATTCTTTAAAAAAAAGTAAAAACTCTTCGCTTACCCTATTATTTTAATGAAATATACTATATGTATTCAAAGTGAAATTTTTATATGCAAAATGATAAAAGTTCTGCATAATTTAATAGTTTAAGGTACACTTCATAGAAAATTCAGCGTTCACGTAATATAGTACGAACAACGGAAAAAAAATTGAAAACTGCAATTCGAAAAAAAAAATTAAATTGTATTTTATTTAGTTTATTTCAAGTATTCAGAATAACAAAAGTAAATTTGGTTTGCTTTCATAGATTTTAAAATAAAGACAGGTTTGTAGCGACACGAATAAAAATCAATTAGGAAAAAAATCTGCGTTCACTGTTTTAGTAGTAACTATAAAAATTATTTTAAAAAGAGATAATGAATTATTTAGTAGCTGGTTTAATAACCTCGTCTTTTGAGAGAACCCCTATAAGTCTTATCACCATTGAATTAACAAATCTTGTGGTTTCTTCAGCGCTTATCTTCTTCCATTCGTACTTAAGAGCACTATTCAACACATCCTTGCTAGCTATATTGTTTTGACGAATCCTACGCTCCAGCAAATCCCATAGGTGTTCTATAGGATTCAGATCAGGTGACTACGTGGGCCTGAGCAGTTGATTTGGGACATTATACAAGAATCAAGGCAAACGGTATACTTAGAATCGTTGTCGTTTTGGAAACGAAACCACGATTCCAAGCCAAATTTGGCGCATCTCTCCTTTAAATTATTTTATAGGACATACAGTTCATCATATTTGTTCATAATTGATTCGATATACTCCAACTTGCCAACACTGTTACTTGCCACACATTTCCACACCATAACACCAACACCACCGTGCTTTACCGTTGGTACTAAAAGCTCTTTTTGAAGCGCTGTGTGCAAGGTTTTTTATACCAATTTTCAATCTTTTATACCGTAGATGCAAAATATGCTCTCATCAGATAATATCACAGTCCTCCAGAACTCTGGAGGCTTATGTATATGCTCTTTTGCAAAAGTCACCCACCTAAACTGGTGGGTCATTGAAATATAAGACTTTCTGCGAGCCACTCGACTACGGTATCCGGCCTTTTTCAAGAATTTTCTAATAGTACCCGTGAAAATAGTTTTGTTAAACTTCTCGTGCATGTCTGTTGCTATTTGATTTGCAGTCATCGCGGGTTTTTTTCCACCATGGATATCGCACTTCGTTTTTCTCTGTTTGTGAGTTTAGAGGTTTGGATGAGTAAATTCTTGTAGATTTAAAGTTATAAATAACACGCTGAATAGACGAATACTTGCAATCCAACGGATCTGGCTATATCCGGGCGACTTTTTTAAACTTTCCACATGTTCCCAATGATTTTGCACTCACTGATACTAATTGCATTTTTTTTATTTTCCATGTCCTTGAACTGCTTCGTATCTCAAAAAAAGGTAATTTTATTGCGTTAACTTTCTTAAGCTATTTTACATGATAACTGAATGCAAAAACTCTGTTAACCTATAGCACCTGTTGATAAAAGTTCCAGGAATAAAGATAAATCAAATGGTGAACGCATACTTTTTCTGCCTACTATTTGTATGTTTTTGCTCTACATAACCCCCGTTATCTTACGTAGTTTTTATTAAAAATTAACGAATTATTGGATTAGTATTTAAGTAAAAGTACGCAATTCGTGAAATTTGTTAGAAAAAAAAATTATATTTCTCTTAAATTTTACCTTTGCTGTGTGATTTGTTATGAGTGAACGAAGACTTTTGTAGCAAGTGTATATGTATATTACCTATAAGTAGGCTTTCCATATTCTGAAGATTTCAAACCAGACGTATTTTTTTAAATTACCATATACTTCCGGGTATCAGCCGATAAATTTTGAATTTTTTCTCAAAGTGGAAACAAAAGGGATGGCTTTTATAGGATCTTAACAAAAATTGTATTGCAACGGGAAATCTAAATCGTTTTCATCTTAAATAACCTTTGGAGATACTTAGTGGTATTCTTTGATATGAGAACCTTACTAAATAACTGTGATATTTAGAAGGGATATTGTTATACATCGTATTGCCGAATTCGGACGACAGATTCAGAGGAGTGATAGTAGGCAGCATAAAGATGGCAAATCATCATAGACCATTGTATACCAAACCACTCTTAGTCAGTAAAAATTGCACTAATAAAAGCCATCTGGGGAACGATGAGTTAGACGAGGAGGGTGGCCAATCAAATACGAGATTTCAAGTGCTATGGTAGGGTTGAAGAAATCCTCAAGTAGGCTAATTTTCCACTTCTCCCGGAGTTGTTGCAGGGAGTACGGCCACTGTCCACCAAAACATGTGGTTTTTTACGTGATGGTGTACCACCTCATTTTTCTACTGCACTGTGTAACCAAATCCACGCTATATATAACTGGAGGTAGATTGCCCGCGGTGGACCTGTAGCTTGTCTTCCAATATCCCTTGACATAAATCCCTTGGATTTCTTCTTCTGAGGCCACCTAAAATCCTTTGTGTCTGAAACTGCAGTGGATATAGTGGAGAATCGTACAGCACGGATTTTCGTCACTTCAGTTGACATCGCAAACCCACCTGGTTTTTTAAAATTGTTTCCGCTGTTCTGTTACCTTAACGGCCACACATTCGAACGATTTCTGCGACAATCACTTGCCGTCGCATTTCTGATGTCGACATGTGATGCATCGTTCGTATTGTAAAAATGCTTTAAGTCTAATAAATGCATTTTTCGCCTCTTATTGCCCCGTTGCACTACCCTCGACATCGCAAACTTTGTAACTGCTTTTGGAAAAAACTCAAACGTGGTTTGCGACCCTATTTTTTATGGTGATTTGTCGTTCCCATCCCATCGGTTGACTTCGGCAACACCCTACAAAGATCATCATACATTGAGGTTTTTCTCCGGAGCTTGAAATATTTGTTAACTTTCACGAGTCTGCGAATTTATAATGCTATTTTTCCAAAGCACTTATATTATATAATATAAGCAATTGTATTGGATCTATCCGCGAACAATCAACTAATCCTCTTCGAGTAAATATATTTATTTTTTACTGTATGTTCTATCGAATTATTTATGCAAATGAGTGGTTCTACTTTAGCGTTTACATTTAGGTACACAAAGCTAGTCGAATCATACTCACATATTGATAATTGGAGAATAAATGATAAAATTTATTTTAAGAATTACAACCGGTCTCTTACAATTTAGTAGGAGAATTAAGGTGAAAAATAGCGCAAAACTCAAAAGTGTTCCAAGATTAAGTGGAGTAAATTATACTTACATGTTAAGTATCCTGAGGCCGTGCGAATGCTCTTTTAATTAGTTACTTATTTTATTTCCTATATTTAGTTGTGCGGTTTAAGTCAGTGGGATGAGATAAATTTGAGATTAAAACTGGCTATGCCTGATCTTTAATCGAACCCCTAAACACCAACAAACGCTAGCCGGTTGACAAACATAGTGAATGAAGGAAATAAGTTAGCTTTAGACAGGATGAATAACAATAAAACCACCATCGTCGGCATTTTACTTTACAGTAATTTGTTTGGGAAATAATCCACCGCTTTTCCCTCTCAGCAATCATTGTCGCTCTCATTAAAACATGTTTGAAAATTACAGGGACTTATTTTTTAGTTCGGGCTTATGCACAGGTTTCAAATACAGGTTAAAATTTTGAAGAAAAAACGTGTTCTTGACTTGCACACAGATTGGTTTATATTTAGAGATATACGGTAGTTAAAATTCTTAACTATTTATTAGTACCTTTGACATTGATTAATCAATTGTATTTCTCACAATATGTATATTTTTGGTAATGCTTTGTTTGGTTTAATTATATCATAAATTAGCAACAAGAACGTTCCAAGTTAATTTTAACACTAAGTAGATGTTCAACAGTATACACTTGTGGTAACCTCTGGTTACCCCTTGCATTCGAACCCTCCTGTCTACCTGTAAATCTGGCTAGATGTGCAGGAGAAACTATACTTCTGGCCACCGTAAGAGTTGTGCTATCTCTTGTCTTTCTTGGTGTTGCATTTACAGTGGCCAGCAGTGTGCATAGAAGTCTAGTTTTTATGTTTATCTCTTTTTGTGAAGCCCAGTGGCTGCGTAATAGTATATCCGCATCCACGCCACAAGTCCGAAGTTAAAATCCCGGGCAAGTCAAGGTCGACTCAACCATTCATCCCTCCATTGGTTCGATAAACAAGCAATGAGCTAGCTTGGGGACTAAGCACTGGGGGTTTCACGCCAGACTGACCACTTGACAGGAACAACTGCTCGTGCACCCCAGGGCCTAAGGTCACGTAAACTGAGATAGGCACAGCAGGCCTTGCCCCTCATGTGCTGTAGCACAACTGAGTTCAGTTCCCTTTTTGTATTTTTACGGCTATCTTTTGTATACCCGGCGTATAACGCGTACCCCCATATGCATATATTTTATAACGGGTGAAACCCTGATTTTGCAAAAGCACATAAATGAATATTTATTATTATTATTTTATTTAATGGTTTTGAATTTGAAATATACAGTACAATAAAAAATATTTAAATACAGTTTTTTGACAAAAATTGAAGAAAATATTGTCATATTTTTAATATATGCTCCTTTTATGGAAAACGCTTCTATTATAATATTTTGCCTAAATATAGGTAAGACTTAAACGCAGAGCCTGAAATGAGATTGTTAGATATGTTTTACTTAGAAGTGGATTCATTTATATTTTAATATATCATAATAGGAAAATTTTAATAAAAAAATATCAATTATTTTTTAAATCATAGAAAATAATGTTAATTTTTTTAAAAAGTTTTAATTCAAGCTCTGTAGAGTCATCAGAGCTATATGTAAGTAAAATATTAATATTAAAGAAGCGATTTCTACATAAAAGAAAAATATGTCAATAAAATATGGTTTTTAAATCGGTCATTTTTTCTACAATTTTTGCCAAACATTCCATTAATTTTTTTTTTAGTGTAATAATATTAAAAAATAACTAAATTGAATAGTCTAATTCAAGTATCACAAAATATATATAAGGAAATATTCATTTTTACTCTTTTGGAAAATTACAGATCCCAATTTATTCAGTTACCATAAATTCTATTAAATTATTAACAATACTATAACTTCATGTACTTATATAAATTCCTAGCAGTTTTAAGAATTTGCGTGTCACCAATAATGTGAATCTAAAAACGTTTACTATTTTTAATTATTAAGATATTTTCATAAATGATTTCAAACAAATCCTAATGCTTTTATTAACGTTAAGTTATGATGGTGCTCCAAGTTAAGGATATAAAAATATATTGTGTTGTGATGATGTCATATTTTCGTTTCTAATGTAGGCGGTTAACTTCTAAAAGATTCATGTTTTCGAATTTCAAGTTCTTAAGATAATACAAGGTTCAACACGGATTAAGACCATATAAATTAAAAGGATTAGGAGGAATAAATTGAAATGTTTCATTATATTAAAAGTAGAACAAATTTACTTAAGCAATATTAGAAGTTAATACTTCAATAACAATCAATATTGATGTGAGGTATATTCATATTTTTATTACTCTTGTTATACTACATCATTTCATATGTTAAATAAATTTTATTTCTTCCAGAATACCAATTTTCTCACAACATACTTTTATTAAGTAGGAATTGAAACGAACAAAACCCTCAAATGCTTCAATGTAAATATTTTTGCTAAATAAAGAAATAAAAAAAAATCGAGAAAAAGAGTTGTCGATAGACCAGTAGGGAATTGTGAATGCTTAAAATCACTTGGGGAGATTTTATTATTTTACTCTTCATTCTAGTATTAAACCCTTAAGTTCCCCAGGCGTATATATCCATCTTACTCAAACACTGCATTATGTTCCTTGGACGGATATATCCGTCCTTACGAAAAATGATTTTTTTCATTTCGCTGCTATCAGTTAAACTATTCCGAAGTCTTCGGAATGCAATAAAATGACCTTGACAGTATATGAGAAAGATTTGCTTATGCAGACAAATTTTTCTTTTTCTACCTTTTCTTTCCATCTCCCCCAATTCCACTAACACACTAGTCCAGTCATCTTAGGGTTTCGCTGCGGAATGAGAGATAATAAGCGGAAAACTCGTATATACCTTTATTTTGGCATTCTAAAAGTTGTCTCAAAAGTCTCATAAAATCTCGTGTCCGCGTCTTAAGATATTCAAGGTCAAAGGTAAAAAAATTCGGTTTTTTGCAAATATCTCGTTTCCTATGGCTTTAATGTTATTTATATTTATTTATTAATATTGTAGAGAATAAAATTTTCTATAATTTCAATTGAAACAATTTTTTATACATCAAACCGTTTTTTGAGATAGAGGGCGCTGAATGCTCAGCGCTTAGTTATCTTCAGCAGAATGTGCAAGGTCGACCGTAAGTCACATGATATAATACGCTGTATATGGTCTATTAACCTTAAAAATATACATAGTTATGAACATTTGGCCTTTTTATTAATTATTACATTACATTTAGTAATATATTTCATTAAACAAGTATATGTTTCTTTTATAACTAACTTTTAAACTACAATGTTCGTGTAGTTCAAAAGTTGACAGATATGCTTATATTCTATTATTATATGTACTAGTTACATTTTTTTTTTTTGAATCTCTATTTAGACTCCTTGTGTGCCAACAAGTATAACACAAGGCTTATACAAACGTAAGTCAATACTCAATCAATAGTGGTAGGAAGTTTTAAGTACAGGGATACAAGCACAAATGGGAATCAAAAGGTAAAAGAAACAAGAAGGGATGCAAATACAATAAACACAGAACAAAATACAAGATTTCTCACGTGCACAAAAACGGAGACATTCAGTAACTAAAATTATACAATGGTGGAGGTTTGGTAGCACATGTGTGATTAGAAGATTTTCAAAATACAAATGCATAAAAAGCATACATACACACAAATACTTAAGAATATACACACAGACATATATATATACGCACTTGCAAAAAAAAGAAGAAAAAAAACAGAAACATACACAGTAAATGTTAGAAAAAACGCGAATAATAATAATAATAATATAATAAAAAAATTTAAATTTACAATCTAAACAATACGAGAAAAAATGCTATTAATATATGCACAAAACGATGTAAAAGAAGACTTGCTCTGAACAAAGGCAGAGAAAGGAGGAGGCCACGCTATATTGTTCTTTTGTAGGCAATTCATGAGAGTACGTCTTTCGGAAGAGAAAATAGCACAAGCAAATATTAGATGCTTGGCATCCTGGACTGTGTCACTGGAGCAAGAACACTGGTCAGTAGGTGACAAATTGAAGCGCTTCAGATAGGCTTTAAAGTTTCCATGCCCAGTTAGAAACTGGGTAAGTATAAAATTAGGATGAAAGTGTTTAGCCTTTAAACGATTCTGAATAGAAGGAATAAATTCCTTGTTGAAGAGCGCATTATTTGATATTTGATATAATTTATTCCAATCAGAAATAATTTTTTCCTTAAAAATATTTTTATAATATGATTTTGGAATGTTCATGGGAATCAAATTGCTTAATTTTGTAGCTTCTTTTGCAAGCCAGTCAGCACGTTCATTGCCATAGATTCCCGTATGACCTCGAACAAAAGAAAAGAAAATTTTTACACCTCTGCTTCGAAGAAAATTGAGATCAACTTGCGTTTGAACAATCAGATGATTTTGAGAATCAATGTTATTTAAGGCATATAAAGATGAAAGAGAATCACTGCAAATTAAGAAATCCGATGAAAGGTTTTCGTTATTACAGATCCAAGAGACTGCTTGAGCTATGCAAAGTAATTCAGCCTGAAACACACTACATTCATCTCTTAGTCTAAATTGGCGAGTTTCAATTTCAATAAAATCTTGGAAGATAACAAATGCAAGGCCAACCTTATTGTTGATTTTGCTACCATCTGTAAAGCAGACAACAGGAAAGTTGTCTTCAATATTTTTACGGTAATTAACAAAATTAAGGGGAAATCGTTCAGAAGGATGAGGAAGAACAGAAAATCGCAGGGAACCATCTAGACTCTTATTGGTACAGTTCTTCGTTGCACTCTTGAATTCATTATTTCTGATAATAAAGATGTCAATAGGTGGGAAGCCCGAAATAGCAAACACAGCATCATAGGATATCGTTCGATACCCAGAAATAACTCGGAGAAGTATTCTTCGTTGAATCTTTCGCAAGAGCCGGCAATTTATTTTCTTCATCAAGGCAGATCCCCATATTCGTGAACCATAACAGATAAATGGAACAATGCCTTGTTTATAAATGAGGGATGAGACATTGGACTTGATCCCAAAGCTATTTCTGGCAACCCTATTAAGCCCTAGCAGAATTTTTTCACATTTATTTGAAAGATGCAAAATATGTTGTTTCCAATAGAATTTACTAATCAAGGACAATACCAAGATATTTTAGTTCCTTCACATAATCGAGAGGAATTCCATTAAGAGTGAGGTTGCTTGTGAGGGTGTTGTTTTCTCTCTTCTCCAAGATCATAACTTTTGACTTGACAGCATTAAACTCTAATTTAAAATTATTTGCCCAGGTTGATACAAAGTCAAGGGTAAGCTGCGCTTGTCTGCTTATATCATGAAAAGACTTTCCCTGAAAACAAAGAAGTAAGTCGTCGGGAAAAGCAATCGTTTCACAAGAGAAAGCCAAGATTTTTTCCAAAAAATCATTAATAATGATGTTCCAGAGAAAATGTCCAGAAACGGATCCCTGAGAGGACATCCCTTGTTCAAAAATCTCTCTTTTGAGGAATGACCTAAAGATAAAGTCACAGATCTATCTTTCAAGAAGCTGGAAATTTCGGCAAATAAGTTGTTAGGGATGTTAGATCTTTTTAAAAGGCTCAGAATACCAGGCCACCAAGCATTATCAAAAGCTCCTTTAATATCCAAAAAAACCAGGATTGTATGAAAATTTCTCTTTTTTCCTTTTAAAACAATTTCATTAAGTTTCATCAAGGCATCCTCGGTACATTTTTGTGGCATAAAACCGAATTGATTTTTACTGAAAAAATTATCTTTGTGTAAACGCCAGGCCACTCTGTTGATCATGAGTCTTTCAAAACATTTACCCAAAGTTGACAGTAAACTGATACACCTAAGGTTGTCTAAATTAGGGATAAGGACGTCGTTCACTTTGGGAATCAGGATAATCCTAGCCTTTTTCCAACATAGAGGAAAAGTCTTGAGACGAAGACATGAGTTAAAAACTTTTAAAAAAAGACCAGGGTGCATTACATGCAATTTCTTGACAACTTCATTAGGAATAGAGTCAGGGCCAGGTGTCTTTTTTAACTTCAATTTACTTATAACAGCATCGATTTCATGGATGGTAAAAGGTGGGTCATTCTCTATGCTGCTATTGATAAGAGCGTCATTTCGTATTTCCTTGTGACAATCATCATCATCGTTCTCACAATCGTCAGGAAAAGAATGGAAGATAATCTCATTAATTGTCTCTTCAAAAGAATTAGTCACAGTTCCACATGGAAGAGCAATTCCACTGATTTCAACTCTCTTCTGAAACTGTTGTTTGACGCCATAAGTATAAATCTTTTTCCACACATTATTTACATTAATTTCATCCAAAAATTCCCTCCATGAGCTTAATTTGGCGTCTAAAAGTTTTAAATTATAATTAGGTCTTAATTCTTGGTATTTACTTTTATAAATTTCTCTTAAAGCGATATTCTTACATCTCTGGAATCTTCGTCTTGCAGCATTAACGTGCTTTCTCATGCACCCAATTTCTGTTGTCCACCAAGGAATTCTGTGCATCCCTTGCTTTTTAATTGGAATGGACATTTTACAAGAATTCTGAATTATAGAAAAGAGATCATTTACGAGATCATGCAAAGATTCTGGATTTTGGCAGGAGTCGATGAGATTACTAATTCTTGACAGCAAGTTTTTCGATGAGTCATAGAAGAGTTTCCAGTTCGCTTTTTTCAGATGGAAGATACAGACGTCACCATTTTTTGTTGGAGAATTGGTATTAAGAACAATATCGAACTCAATTGCTTTGTGGTCGGAGAGAGAATCATAAGCAGGCAAATGCCAACAAGAAACATCTTCCAGCAAATCAGTTCCTACTGTAGTTACGTCAATGTAGCTAGATCCTTGAGAGCCGCAAAATGTAGGACCGCAATCTTCATTAATGACGAAGAGGTTATGGGCACTAATAAAATCGGTGAGCTACTAGTTACATTTAAAGTAGAAAAAAATAAAGTAAGTAATCTTTAATTATATTTTTACTCAGAGAGAGAGAGAGAGAAATATCGTTTTATACAATTATTACAATTGAAATTCGGATGTAAAGAGGTTTTACAAAAATTTTAATTATAAGACGAATATGAATGTTAATTTTTTACCTCTTATTCTTCAGTGTCTTTCGATCACTCGAAAATTTGCAATTCCTTCTCATTATTTTCGTTGTCAAGAATATTTTTCTCCAAATCTTGAAGGATTTCGGAATCAAAAGTACAATTTTCATCAAGATCGCTCTCGTATCGTGAAGCATTGAAGCAAGCTTGCCCATTACACTGGCCACAAGCTGAAGAACATTGAAACCCCGATTTCCTACATCCACAGCGTAAACCACAACCATTTTTGCAGTTGCAAAATATAGTATTGAGTAATTCATCTGGAGCAGGCAGTAATATTGTCGTAATCGGTTCCAATAATTCATTCCGCAGAATCCAACCCCATTCCTGGGGTTTTAAATCATTCCCTAGCCAAGTTTGAACTTGATAATATACACGGCTAATGTGTTGCTAAGCCTCTGCACTTGTTGGTGGAATATTGGATAACTGCACGGGTTTGTTGAGCTTTGTTGACTTGATGAATTGAGTGTGTATCGTATATTATCAATACTGTTCTCAGATTTTCGAGCATTGTATATCGCCAACAAGACTCGTAATCCATTTTCATGTGATGTTTGTACAGGACAGTTTTCTTCTTGGAAATACTTGAGCTAGTTAATCCAAGTTCGGAAGATTCTCTAATATTCTAATGAAAGTTTTTTCCCCTTTTTTAAAAAGTGCAGATGTTGTATCACAGCGACTAATTGCATGCAGAAACAAAATATGCTTTTTACAATGAGGATATTTATCAAAACTTTTGGAAAAGTATATTTCCGTTTTAACATTCCCTTTGCCAACTTTTTTAAAGAACACTTCTTTTTGATGCGCTTGAGTACGTCCAATTAAAATGACGAGCAAATCAATATCTCCTCCTACTATGACGGCAGTCTTGTGATGTTCCGATTCTCCAATAGCTGTTTCTATGATAAGAACATCTGCATCATCTTTGGCCTGTTTTATTGTGATATCAACAGATTCTAATTTCCCAATCAACATGTTAATAAAAAAAATTTTTATTACATAGATTCGACAAAAAATTATCTTGGCTAATTGATACTATCATTGTTTCGTCGAAACAAACATCATTATATTTTGATAAAGCAGGAGTTCTTCTTGGCTGTTCCACTGCTTTTATGTTTTTGCTATAGTCCGAGTATCCATCAAATACTACTACAAATTCAGAACCATAATGTTTTTGTAAATATTTTACGTATTTATCTAAAATTATTGAAAAAGTATCGTCTTTACTCCATACGATGCGATGCAAAAGAAACCCACCATCGATAATGTATGTTACATTATTTTCATCGAGGTCAAAATCTACAGGAGTCATAATGTCGCTTTAGCGGTTTTTCTCATGCCATCATTATCAAATAAAGTTGATGGATATGGACTTAGTTCATATTGGAGATATTCTTGAAGATTACGTTCAAACTGTTTGCTTACAGTTTTTCTTTGGAAGAGTAGCAATGGATCAATTGAAACTTTACAACCGTTAATTTTGACAGATTTGTTGACAATCGAAAGCGGTAAAACCTTATCGGATCCTTTTAACTTTATTTCATTAAATTTTAAACCAGTTATCTTTACCATTGATTATAATCCGATTTCATGGGCTTTGTGACAGTTAATTTGATCATTTCCAACTGTTACAGAAGCTAAAGATACCAATTGTTGCGTATTTTGAAAGGAATTATGAAGTGTAAGCCATTCAACTAGTTTACTTACATCAGTATTATCTCTTTTTACTACTGAATCCTTAGCATCAACGTGTTGTTCAGTAGAGTCTAAAGAAATTGTACAAAACTTCTCCATCTCGTCACAAATTGTATTTGTAGCGTACATAGCAAACACCCATTTACATAAAACACTTTCTTGCTTACTTCGACCACGAGATACTCCCCCTTCTGTCTTCATAGATTTCATTAGACTTTGTTCGATAACCCTATCTGTCCATGTACCAGAATTAAATTTCTCTGTTCATTTCACGGTGAAGAATCCATTTTTAAAGTTCTTAAAAGTCTGTCCATCCATTTTATTTTCTAAATCGTTCATATCTTGAAGATATAAATGGGCAGACTTCGCATATAAAAAATGACCACTAGCGTGAAAATATGGCAGCATTCTTCGTACAGCATTAAGATGTTCTTTGAAAAGTCTCAGTTTTTCAGCGCGAATAAAGTTGAGTACTATTGATACTATTTCGAAATATTATATCCATAATTGTGCTGTAGGACCTCGAGCTTTTAATTCATTCAATTTATTCTGAAATTGATCTATAAATAAGTTTGAGTTGCCTACACACCCTTCAATGCCTTCATAGAAAACATTTCGGCAATTGATTTGTTCAGTTAACTCATTTAACCCACAATCTTCAATCTTCATGTCTTCGAAGATTATCATTGACAATACAAGCCGTAACAATGTATGACCTCTGATACTTCTTGAATAAGCGTGACCATTCAACATTTTGTCGACTGAATTCGTAGCATATATTTTAACTAGAGCTTCTTTGAGTCCACTTCCATGCATTATATATCCAATCGATCCAAGAAAGGACATGAGTATACGAAATCCTCCTAATTTATCAACTATCTTACATAATACTGAGTTAGCATCCGACGCAGCTACTATTTCACGTGCTTTAGAGTAGAGAGGTTGATCAAAAGTAATTAAACACTTTTTTGGCCATGTAACTTGGCAATATTTGCAGCGCAATGTAAAGTAGTATAAATTGTGTCTACGTTACTGGCAGGATGATCAATAAAAGGAAGAAACATGACCTGAGAAGTAGAAAAATCCTTATTATTTTTAGAGAGCTGTTCGAGTAAGCCATTCCACCCAGATAATGATGAAATATTCTTCCACTTTCCGTATAACCACAAAAAATCAATACCTTTTAAATTCTTTTCTGTTAATGCTTCATCACCATGTAGATTTTTGACTTGAATTTTACTGTATCCAGGTACAATTGGTTTTTTATATGCTAGAAGAGACGCGTGTGATATTGCTGCTAACTCTTTTGCACATGGTTTGGTTGTATATTTTTGTATACGGTCATTGTGTAAAGAACAGCATCTTTTGGAGTAACAATCTTAATCATCCCCATAACATGGAGAATATTATTACCACCAAGAGTATAGACATTTGTATCAGCATTGTCCCCAACATATTGAACTAGCACCCCTGATTTCGATGATAAAATACGAGGTTGTGGATGGTAAACTCCTGAAATTTCGTACTGTACAGTATTACAATACGAAGCAGCAAAACCCAAGCTATATAACACTTCTATAAGTCTTTTAGATCCATATCTTCTATGAAGAAACACAGAAAGGCTTAATAGTAGCTGTGATGAAAATGATCGTTCTCGTAATGCAGCCATTATTGCATGACTTATTGACGTGCATTTTGTTTTTAAATAAGCTATTTTTCCTTTTCTGTTTTTCATTATGACTTCTCGTAAGAAATGCAATACACTTTTTGGTATATCTTTATTTACATCGTCCAACGTTTTACTTGGAGGTGGATAAGACTTGGTTTCAACGACAGATGACCGAATGTCTCCACGAATAATAAAAGCTGCTGCAGCTTCTACAATTCGCAACCGTTCTTCTCTTCTGGATCCCTTTTTTATTATCATACCTAGCTTTTGATAATATATTAGCTTGTGTATCACGAAAAGATATGATTGTAAAAGATCTTACTTTTGTCGTAATTATTATATTCGTTAAATATTTTTGTTCAAGTCTCGTAAAATTATAGTTTTATCATCTGGTACATACCCCGTCAGGACATCTATGAGCTCTTTCAATGTAAATTGGGAATCGTCGTGATTTTCGATGTAATTAAAAATCTCTGCCATAGCTTCTGAGACTTGACTATCTTGGCGAGACTTCTTTTCAGTAGATGGTATCTGATTTATAAAATTAGTGTAGCAGAAGTATGATATTTTGCTTCAGAAGCGATCAAATCATACTCACAAAGTATAGGATCTTTCACTAATTCTCCTATAGAATCACCACGTTCTTCTGCTTTTTTTAAGACATTGTCTTTAAACTCGAGTACTCACTTTACTGATCTTGCGCCTGTACTTCTCTTTTTTTTTTAGTTTCTGTTGCTTCATCAGCTACTTGACCACAAAATAAGCAGAGCTTTTTGAAATCAAACGCTTCATTTCTTCTTTTACGAGGGTCACTAGGTGATGATAAAGGTTCACTGTTTTCAATGCGTCGTTTCGATGCTGCAATATAATTTTTACTAATGTACACTTTTCGGCACTCGGTATGTACATTCACGGAGGTTGAAGAATTTAAAAAATCAATGTGACCGTCCTTTCGTTCGATACTTGCAGCTCTCAAAGTTTTTAAACCGCGCACTACATTAACAGGATAAGCTTGTGATAGTGATTCATTACATATAAAACATAAATCAAACATAACTCTCAAAATTTTACGTCCGTCGTAGCTAAAATACAATTTAAAACTAACGAATACACGTGGCTAGTAGAAACTGAATTGTTGAAAAGGATATCGGTCTTTATTATTTAGCTAAACATGTGTCCATCAACTAGCTATAAACTAAACGTATATTAGGTGTGTATAAGAATGTACGTGCATAAGAATATAAAGCGCCCTCTAGTGCTCATAACGTTCAGTGTATCCTTAGACTCCAACGAGAGAGGAGTCGAATCGAGACGAGACATTTTAACAAACAACAGTCCATTGGAAATTGAGGGAGACTCTCCTTTATTTGAGTATTTTACCATGTTTTAATTACGTCTGTCAGGGGGGAATTTTGTAATTCATTTTAAACTAACTTCCCGATGAGCTAGAGACTTGAAATTTGGACCATAGCTTAGAAGTGGATGACAATGCATGAAAATATGCTTTTTAGTTCGTTATAAAAGCATCGTACATTACATTTTTTTTTTAATTCTTAGATCATGTTTTCTTTGAGGTAACTAAGCTATCAATAGGGGTCAGCAGGTCTAGGCATAATCTGCACAAAGGGAAACAAATTTGAAGGTTTATACATTTCAAACTAATTGTATTTCATTTTTCTTCTTAAAATGTAATTAGCATATATTAAAATATAATTAAAGTAAGTCTATAGTTTCAGTTAACTGTTTTTCAATTACACGAATAGATGCGGAATATTAAAACATATACTTGATTAATGAAATCTATTACTAAATGTAATGTAATAATTAATAAAAAATGCCAATTGTTCATAACTATATATATTTTTAAGGTTTATAGACTTTATAAGGCGTATTATATCATGTGACTAATTGTTGACCTTGCATTTTGCTGTAGATACCCAACCATTGCGCGTTCAGCGCCCTTGATTCCAAAAACGGTTAGATGTATAAAAAAATGTTTCAATTAAAGTTATAGAAAATTTTATTCTCTACAATATTTATAATAAATGTAAATAGCTTTAAGGACATAGGAAACGAGATATTTGCAACAAAAAAAAAACGAATTGTTTGACCTTTGACCTCGAATATCTTAAGACGCGGACACGAGATTTTATGAGACTTTTGAGACAACATTTAGAGTGACAAAATAAAGGTCTATACAAGTTTTCAGCTTATTATCTCTCATTCCGCAGTTGACCCTTTTTTTTTTACTAAGATGACTGGGCTACACCGCATACGCGCAGCTACCTGAAAAAAGGTGGTATTGGGGAGTGAATCCCGTAACTTTTAACCGGCAGTTAAAAAGTTGTCAAATAGATATAAGTAAAGATGTAGATAGTGTTTCTTTTTTTTTTCCTACAGTTTCAACTTGTCCTTTTTTATATGTATATTTTTTTTGCAATCAAATTCTTTTGCCCTTAAAAATAATCTTACTTTCATTACCCTTTTCAAGATTAGATTTAAAATGACAAATGGTAATAGAAGAAGAATTAATTTCTCAAGTTTGGATAATTATGGGTATCTTTCCTAATTTGAATACATTTGGGGGGAATAATTTTACGTTATTCCAAAGACTTCCTCAGTCTTCTTTTGATCTGATTTGCTTACGAATTACATAAGAATACCAATTATTTTATGTCTGTATTTGATGAAACAATTCATAAAAATTATTTAGGCTTAAATGATTAGTTACATTTCAGTATGAAAACATATTTTAATAAAGAATTTTTTGCCTCTTTGAATAATTAATCTGTAAGTAAAAATTAAATAAATAAAGTTAAAAAAAGGCAAATTCTTTGAAATTTCTAACTAAATAGGAGCTGAAAGGATCGAAAGTTTTATGTAGGAAACACTACTGTATTTATTTGTTTGTTTAGATTTTACATTTAAATTTATATCACGTACGTTTAATGATTATCATGTAAAAGTATTTACGAATATTCAAGTCAAAATGTACTAAGTTTTAAATTGTACCATAGTTTTATTCTGAAAAAAAAAGAAAGAAAAATATTCAATATATTTATCTTATGAAAATAAAGCAATTCTGAAATAATTTGCAAGTGATTTGCTTCAAATCGGGAATATACACTGTTGGACGTCACGTATTCTATATGATATCACTCATTGTTCGGCAGAATATTTATGTATCGCAACTTGAATAAACTAGAAAAGGTTTTTAAAGGTTTCTCTTATAAATACATGATATACTATCAATAAATTTACATCTAAAAAAATAAATATTGTATTGTATCTACAGTATATAACCTATCAGCAATTATCTAAATGTACCCATATTCGTAAGAAACGTAAGGAATTTCAATTTTTCCCGATATATTATGATTAATTGAACTCAAATAGTTTTTTTTTTTTGTTAATAAAAATAACACATGAAACAATGAATCGAAAGATTGTTCATCTCAAAATTAGCCGTAAGCCTCAGAATGCATAACAAAATAAATGTTTAACCCAACTAGTGAATTCAGCATAATAAGCAGAGTTAATTCTCAACATGATCTACAATCTGTAGGGAAGTTATTACAATTAAGTAACTTGTTTATCAACCGATACACGGAGTTTCTCTATGTATAGGATGCAATTGAATGAATCTACCACCAGGTGGCACAGATTTACACAACAGAGTTTCCACTAAATTCTCTGTTGGAACAGCAAGACAACGAAACTGATTCTAACTTTCAAATGGATCCCAAATTGATGTAGATCAAGTGACTCGATTTCAAAAGCTTTTGAAATATATGTAATTCCTTCAAAATATTTAGAAGAAGCATTGCCACTAATGCTGCCAATTATCATTTTGTTATTCGAAAGCAGATAAATTCCAATTTAATGCAATACCAGTTCTGATACACTGCAAAGCCTGTATATGTGAGATTATCTGCCTTATTTCTTCTAAAACTTGTATAGAAATAATATTACATGAATGTTTTAGATTATTAAATAAAAACTGTAATTTCAAATATCAGAATTGCAGGTCTCAATGGAGTCCAAGTTCGATTTTTCATCACTAGATTGTAATAATGATTTAACACCTTAAGTGCCGCCGGCGTATATATCCGTCTCCCTCATCTGGAGCGTTATGTGCATTGGACGTATATATCCAACCTCTGAACTACGATTCTTTTCTTTGCACGGCTATCAATGAAACTATTTCGATCTCTTTGGAATGTAATAAAATGGCATTGGCAAAGAGAAAGAGTGTGTGCATTAGCAAAGGATTTACTTATTTCAGAGAAAAATATGCTCATTTGTACCTTCACTTTTTCCCAATACACTTCATGCGCGAGCCTATCTGATAAATGGTGGAGCTGGGAAGCAAATTGCGTAATTTGTATCAGTAGTTAAGTAATTAATTAACGATTTATTCGTAAGCCTCACACGTTATTTAAGGCAAATGAGTTGTATTTCCTAATGTCCAATCACATTTAGAATAAAAAAATTACAACGATAGTGAGTTTCATCGTATTTAAACAAGATAAGAGAGAAACCTTTTTTTTTTTACAACGTTCACAAAACAATTTAACTGTATTTTAAAATCTATTTCATAATTTATCTTAAATGTATCATTGAAAATGTACATACGAATCATATAAAATAATCTTATTTTAATTTTCACAGTTAATTTAAAACCAAGCTAGTTGAATAAATTGTCGAATCTAAATTGCATGAAAAGTATCAAACTACTGCTGTAAATGATCCATCAATGCACCTGGTTGCAGGAGACATTCTAATCCTAATCCTAAGCTGGAAAGCAGTCAGAATCCCAGTTTAAACCCTAATCCTAAGATACGCAGCAGTCAGGCAGTTTTGATGTAATCATGTAAGGCTATGCTTATTCTTTACTTTTTTTTGTGTCGTTATATGTGTAAATAAAAATTCCAATATATACTTCAAATATAGCTAACTTGTCATCACTGTTATACTACAGTTTATTTTGGAGTTATATTTTAAAAGCACGGAATATTTTGCGACCACATACTATATTTGGCACTTGAAAATAAATTGATCTTTATAATATGCTTAGGGAAAATGTTTACGGAAATGTTAGTGAAAACTTTAAAACACAACAATAAAGAAAATATATTTTAGTCTTCAAAAGATTAAAAAATCAGTTTTCAATTTTAAGTGCATTGAATTATTTGATCTTACATTGTAAATAATTTAAAATATATTTTTGTTGTTTATCAAATTATTGTTTCTAAATCATCTAAATTTATCGACATAATTTTATATGCATTTTTAATTAAAAAAGGGATAGACAGAGCAATTTTAGAACAAAAATATTTAAATAAATTTCTCCATTTTTTTAAAAAAGTTTAGTAAAATTATCTGTTTGATCTGCTTAAATTGTAGTTTTAAAATTCTCAAATAAGACTTCCTTATTCCTTGAGGAATTCATTTCTCTTTAATTTTTAATGGATAAAAAATTCAGATTCTAAAAAAAGCAAAATCAATCCTGAAATATCATTTACAAGAATAAACTTGAAAGACCTAATGCATTTTTAGATTATATTACTGCTTTCTGATATCTGTTGAAGCATTAATTTCTTTGAAATCTTCTACTATTTAATTTCAATAAAAAAAGCCAAATTCATACTTAAATATTGTTTTTTATTTAACTAACTTTTTAAACTTAATACACATTTATAAATAAACATTAAGAACAAACACTTTGCTTCATACTAAAAAAAAATAACATTTTAAGGAAGATAAAAAGCAGTTTTAGTGTATTCTAAAAAAAAGAGTAAATAGAGAAGGAAATAATTGTTTTTCTGTTATTTTTGCATTTCAAAAGCGTGTTTTCTCTTGGTAAAAAAAAAAAGCAGAATAGCTTAAAATACAAGTTAAAAGATTAAATCAAGTACTTTTTCGTGTAGTGAAGGTAGCTATGCAAACATAGGGAAAGAAATATGCATTTTAAAATAAATTGAACATGTTTATCTCATAAATATTTAAAAGGTAATGAACTTTTATGATAAATGCCTAAATCAATAACTATCAGCCGGAATAATCATAGTGTTTTAAGCTAAGCGAATAGTAATGCTCATTTAATAACATTGTAGTCTATTTTATTGCAATATGTGTATTACATTATATTAGACTTATATAATTTATTATTATTGTACTTAAATAATACACAAACACGTATATATATATATATATATAGGATTTATTAGTCTTCTTTTTTTATTTATCTTTTGCTATATATATATATAATGTTACGAATTTTGTATAAAATAATGTAAATAATTTGTATTTGGATGTGCAATGCCTTTATATTACTCTATGCTATATTTATTTCATGATAAAAATGTAATATTCACAAGCAATGGCGATTCAATGGGAACTTGGCGAAATATTGGCGATAGAGCCAAGTTGGCATCATTTTTGGCGACCAAGTTGGCGACTTTGGCGAAATTGGTGACCATGTTGGCAAGTTCGGGACCCTCTGGATTCTTCTAGAAATTAGTAGAGAAATCCACTAATTTCACGATCTGTGGCACGAGCGCATCTTTCCAGAATTTTCGGCCTCTGCTATAAATAGAGAGAGACCCGCCGCAACGGTCAGTCTGATTTCAACCAGCGAGTAGTAAGCATTGTTTTGATTAGCGATCAGCTCGGCTGTGCTTGTGAATAGTCATTTACATACGTGTATTTTAGACACTGTTTATTGTGTCTGAGTGCTGTTGAAGGTGTGAAATCCTTCTGTTATTTATTCTGTGAATTTTGCTGCTGAATCCTGTATTTTAAGGATTGATTTTCGACAATAAATACTCATCGCTCTTAAAGAATTGCCTTGTTATTTACGACTGATTTTGCATAAAATCCTCGAACCCCGATCTACGTAACAATATATATAATTCACAATCTATACAAAATTGTTATAAAACCTAAAATAACTAGTCAAGATAGTAAGAAATATTAGCCACACTATTACTATAATAAACTGCAGGCCTTCAGGAATCAAGATTGTAGATTTAAACAAAATTTTGCGGCTAGCCAATCTTCACCTGTATTTTGCCTGTACTCTGGGTCATAGGAAAAGGAAGGAGTAATTAAGAGAAATTTAAATATTAAAAATAAAAAGCACAATACTATTAATATTTAACGATAAAATTATAGCCCACTATTAATTACTAGTAACTCTTTACTAGTAATAAGATCGATGCCATAAAACTAGATGATAAAACTTACTTTGGAGTACAGTAACAAATTATGTACCCCGCTCGATACAAAAAAGTATAGTAGTACCGCATAAAATTAAAATTAGTATATAATAATAAAATAATATTAAGTCTATATATGTACAGTTAAAAACCTTAAATATTGTTACAAAATTTATAGAAAATAAAAGGATTTCCCAAACGCACACAATGATATTTAAATAAAATATAGTATTTCTTTTATTTTTGAAACATGTGACACCATCTATTGATTAACAGTATAACTAATTTTTAAAAAAAATAGCTATCATTACAACATATTTTCACTTCACTGAGAACTATTAGAAATATAATTGAAAAAAAATAGCAGAAAATCCATGTCTTATTCAATGGTTAGTAAAATTATATTAAAATTAAAATTTATATTTATCACCAACTAAACTATTATCACGATAAATATAGTTAAAAATAATATTTCTATGCAAAAAAATTGATCAATTTGAATTCTAGTAAGGAATTTTAAGAATATTAAAAATTAAAAGCATCTATTTTATGATAAATATTACTATGTAATTTATAAACCTTAATATACACTGATACTTCGAAATAATTCGTTATAACTGGGTTATTATTTTTTTAACTAAGCTTAAGTATTCAGAATAAAAGTTAATAGTGCGGTTAAAATTATTATTTTTTCCAAAAACAATTAGATTCTCTCTCAATTTAAAAATGTAGAAATCATTATTAATAACATATTTATATTCATAAAATTGTAAATATAAATAAGCCAAACTGATGCTAGCAGGGCCACCTTGAGGCAAAAATTTAGTATTTTTATAGAGTGAACCATTAAAATTAATGTAATATTCTTTTAAGACTAAATCTAGGAGTGTTTTAAATTAATGAAAATTAATAGTAAGATAATAATTACTGTGATTTTCTAAAATTACCTGAAAAATATCATTGATATCAATGAAATTGAATACATCGTCATAATCCAAATTATACACTAAATAAGTTTTTTATATTTAAAAAATCTATAATATACTAACTATTTTTAATTATAGATTTATTACATTCATGTCCATAAATTAAGGATAATTCAGAATCACACAGAAATTGAACTCTAAAATAAAAAATTCACCTGCAGAATTATCACACGCATCTTGAAGAAGAATATGCAAATTACAGGAAACCACCAGATGGCGCGGATAGTACGTCACAATGACGAGAGTGTAAGAGAGGGGTATATAAGGAATGGTGGCAAAGAAGTAAAATTGTTCACAAGCGCTTTAAAAGACTTTCAGTGCAATAACCACATAGTTATAGCACAAAGAAAGCATTTGGATGAATTTTTACGTGGTAGAATTATCAGACGACTGGAATGTGGACATACTCAGCTGGAAGTATCCGAGGAACTTGGAATCGCCCAGAAAGTCATCTCCAGGCTTTGGCAACGATTCCAAGATGATAGTAATGTGAGTAGATGTTACAGCACAGGTCACCCTCGAGTTACAACGCCGATTGAGGACCGGTATTTGGCAGTTATTGCCAAAAGAAACCGACGGAGCACACCATCAGACCCGTCTCAATTGCTCTCTTCAGCTACCGGTACAACAGTTTCAGGGCAGACCGTGTACAGACGCTTAAGGCACATTGGTTTATATGCTCGTAGGCCTGACAGATGTCTTCTCCTTGCCACAACTCACTGTCACCTGCGATTAACCTGGAGTAGAAAGCATGCATTGTGGACACCGCAACAGTGATCTTGTGTGATGTTTTCCGACGAGTCCAGGTTTAGTTTGCAGTCTGATTCTCACCGGAATTTCATATGGAGAGCGCCAGGTACCCGTTACCACCAAGAGAACACCATTGAACGACACCGTTATGGTGGTGCAGGATGGCTCGTTTGGGGAGGAATTATTCTTGGTTCCAAAACTGACCTGCATGTTCAGAGTGTAACGATGACAGGCCACATCTATCGGGATGTCATTCTATAACATGTACGTTTGTTTCGGGGCGTCATGGGTGCTGAATTTCTGTTTATGGATGACAACGCCCGTCCTCACCGTGCAAACATTGTAGACGAATGCCTTCAATCGGAGGATATCACCCGTATGGATTGGCCAGCATACTCACCGGACTTGAATCCAATAGAGCATGTGTGGGATATGCTTGGCCGACGAATTGCAGCCCGTCAACCCCCTCCCACCTGTCTACCGGAACTTCGGAGGGCATTGCTTGATGAGTGGTGTAATATTCCCCAAGATCAGATTGATAATTTGATACTCAGCATGCGAAGTCGTTGTAAGGCCTGTATTGCATCGTCCGGGAGATATACTCCGTATTAACCATCATACTAACTATGTTATACTGTTTTTTGTAAATAGGTTCTTTTTAGAAATTTGCTCCAGGTAGTAAAAATTGCAATTTTTATTAATTATATCAAACACATAGCAACTTTTTTGCTCTTTACCTTTTGTTTAATAAATAGACTTTACAAATAAGTAAAATTTGTTTTGCTTCTGTCTCTTTCTTTGCCTGAACATTATTCTTAATTTATGGACATGTGTATATTACTTATTGATGAAGTTTTGTTTTATATTATGCAGAATTTTACCAGCAGTAGTGTTATATGTTATTAAAACATTTGCTACATTTTGAGATTTCACAGGATTTTAATGGAATTCTGGTGTTAAAATTATGTATGGAAACTTATATATGTATATAATCTTAGAAATGCCAAGAACCAATTTCTATATAAAGCTATAATTCGATTACTAATTTCTTTATTTGACAAGTCCAGACATTTAAAAAAGATTCATTGTTTAAAAAAGTGTTCTCTCTTTACGCGTATTATTATAAAAATATTGTCACGTAAAAGGAAATGAGGCGATGTTATCCAATACACGATTTATTTTGTCGTAGAATTTTACACGGGCAGCACTACAACTGAAGACTTATCCAGCTGCAGTACTTTTATAAAAAAAAACCTGTTGCAGAGTTCTAGAATAACCACCAGGGGAAAGATTAACATAAATTCAATTTACATAATTTGCAAATGTCCATAATAATAAAAGTCATGATTAAGTTTAACATAAAAACACCTGGGAGACTCGAACCCGAGTCACCTGCATGGTAGAGCAGTGCTCTAACCATTCGGCCACTCAGAGCGCATCAGTTTCTGACAATAACTACAAATTAATTATTATAAATTATACATATATATATAAATATATATATATATATATATATATATATATATATATATATAATTTTTATGGTCCATTCCTTCAGGCCCCACATGTAGCTATTTAGCTGGCTTACTGGCATAATCAAGATTTGATTGCAATCGAATTTAAGATTGCGTCAGAAACTATCACGCGCGAGTGGTTGTATCCGTTTTCATAGCTTCCGTTAGAAAAAGGCACGCGAATTTCACCGTCTTGATTAAAAAGCGAGATTTCTTTTGTCCCTTCCTCTTTGTCTTTGTTATATGTAAATAGCTGCAGTTCGTTTTTTTTTTATGCCTGCTTTATGTGATGTCGTTACGGTAAGTCCTGTCCGGTAGTTTTTGTATATGTGTGTGAATAAAGGCTTAATGATAATTAGAAAATATTTTTTGAATAACTTATGATCATTACCAATAAAACCACCATTTTTGCTTTTGGAATAGTCGTATGCAAGAAAATTCTGAATCCAACGATTGAGCGGGTTTACAGAAAGTGAAGTATCACTTTATATCAACAAACGATGGTCGTGGCCCAAATTTTACTTTCAGCTGACAAATCTAGCTCTGTTTTCAAATGAAATAAAAACACTTCTTTTTATCCGTAATAAAAAAGGTAATTATATATATATTTTTAATTGCTTGAATACAAATTTTTGTATTAATGTTTAAATAATTTTAAAATAGAAAAAAAAATATTAATTATACTCTATTATTCTTGCTTGTAGGACTCGGGATTTCGTTACCAGCACCATCATGCGAATTTGGGCGTTACTTGAGTCACTGCAGCTATAAAGGTAAGTTCTTGATATGTGAGTTTTCTTTTCTGTTTCAATAATGTTGATAGAATCCTAAATACAAACGAAATATATTATTATATAATTACGGCCATATTTTCTTGGGGTTACTATGAGTCTCTTTTTTCTTTCCTTGACTCTTTTTTGCAATTAATTTTCTCTTTCACACATTTGATGAGGGGTATGACATTTTCATCCTTTATACAGATATCTGCAATCATCTCTCCAAAAAAAGTCTTGGTATTCCGCTGGGAGTTTGTATTTGTTGTGGCTTAAATATTTTGTTTTTTTAACAAATAAAATTTTCTTATACATTTTATTATATTTCATGGAATACTGTGCTAACTTTTAATCAAAAGTTTTTTCACGTGTCTCAAATGAGACGAAACCTTCCACAAGAATAAATTTTGCAATTGATGAATAAATCAGATTGAACTTAAATCAGAACTTAGTGATCTTTCGGATGATGATAATGCTGCGAACACAGAACACATAAATCACGTATACTGGAAGCAGAATCAAGTTCAGATGAGAGCAATGAAGAAAAACATGGAAATATTTGAAATGGAGAGACAATTTCGGATCATTCTTTACCATACAAAAGTCTCTTGAACCCATTAATTTCATTGCTTTAGCTGTTGCAAATTCTTGGTTTCTGTACAAACAAGACAAAATATCAAATAAAATTCCTCCAAAAATCAAAGTGGATCGCTTAAAATTTAAGAGATAGTTGAAGCGTATCAGCCTCTCCACCTATTAACACAAGTAGTTTAACTGATGATGAAGATAACAGAGTTGGAATTCCACTCGCAAAAAGATTGACGTGTTATAATCCACCTACTATACATGTCATGCCCTTTATCCTGGTCTTTCCAGGATAAAAGTCTTGACATGTATAGCCATTTTCGATGTGGTGGTGACATTTGCAGGCCTCGAAAGTGCAGATTTGAAAACTACGAAAGCAGTTTGAAAACATGTTGCAAAAAATGCAAGATGTATTTATACTTGTCAAAAACAAAACATGTTTTAAAGATTTTGCCAGTATATAAAAAAAGAGTTAATAAAAGAATTTATAAACATCAATAATTTCCTTATTTGTAACAATTTTAATTGAATTAAAATTGTTTCTTCTATCAACTTAGAGCTAAAAAGGTATAACACATAATATTTCATATAGGAGACCTGTTTCACAGATAAAAACCAACCCACACGGTCGTGTGGGTACCGTCTACGTTTCAGAAGGTAGGGGGGGGCGAGAATTTTTTTTTATTATTTTTACCCAGTGTCATTGGGGTCAATATAGCATTAATAACGGAAGAATTTAATATTTAAAGATAAAAATAATTCGGTTCTTAAAGGGATATATTGTCGGCCTAGTTATTAGAATGTGTAACTCCTTCTAAGGTGATAATTTAATATAGAAATTCTACGTGCCAAGTTCTTGTTTATGTTCTCCAAGATGGGTGACAACATTACAATTGGTTACCTTTATATTTTTATCGAGTAATAATGTGGTTGCCATGGGGATAATGTATACTAGAGTTAATTTTTATTGGTTTTTTCCAGCCGTAACCCAATTAATTTTAGATGATTTAATTCGATTCCCATAAAAATTTATCCATTTCCATTACATTTGTTCCAAGAAGCTAAAACTTTAATCTTCTGTTTTCATTTTGTGCTATTTTCGCGAATATGGATATTCTCTTATAAATATTACAAATTTTATTTATTTATAATTACTATTATATTATTTATAATAGTTATTATTATATTATATGATCGTCATTATATATTATAACTATATAACATGAAAAATTTTATTTGTAGTAATTATTATTGTATAGAAGCTATATGATTATCATATTTCATAAATACTATTAAATTATATTACACGATGATAATAATGTATTACATATTATTATAATAATTATTATTATATATTTTTTTATTATATTATATTGATATTCATAGTTGATTGATATTGGTTATTTTTAATTTATTCCTATATTCTTCATTTTAAATATATTTCAAAACAGTTATTTAAAATTATTTTCCTGGCGATTTGTTACCGCTAGACCGCCATCTTGGATTCCGTGTAACTCGACAACAATCGCTGCTTGGCACGATTAAGGAACTGCGCCAAACAGCGCTTGGCGCGTACCAAATCTACATCAAATTAGTTCCCTTTGTGGAGTTACGCATTCTGATGTGACTAGGTCGACGATATATATTATAAATTTTATTTTAAAGAATTTTTATCCATTATGATCTTAAGCCTTCCAAGACCAAGTGTGATAATTGATTTGTAGTTTACCCGCCTGACGGGAAATTACCATAACCTTGTTTCTCCAAAGCAAAACGTTCAGTGTTTTTAAATTAGGATAATGTAATCTTCCATTACTCCTGTATGCAGACCTATTATAAAAGTCTTTTCCGGGAATCATGTGATTTTAATAGCTTCTGGTTGCCCATGACTATAAATAGATGAGATCTCGGGAACGAACAATGAACGTTTTTGTGATTAGCTTGTATTTCTTGTATGGCTGTCTGCCTATTTTTGTGTTCGTAATATGTTTCGTTGTTGTACGTTGTATCGTACAATTCTTCTCAAGCGTCAAAATGGCAACTTTTTATCTTCCTTTGATTAAACAATTGCACGATATTGATTCTGCACTTAAAAGTACCACGGTTGTATCAAATGATCTGGTTCGAAAATAGAATTTGTCAAAAGTAAAATGATACTGGTCTCACGACTTCGACAGTGCAATCTGCACGAACAAAATATACGAGTGATATTTCTTACTCATCAGTCTTCCATTGCTGCGACACTAATGGCCTACTAAGAGAACTCAGCATTGTAAATGAACGCAATGATTAATGAGTGTTTATTACATGCTTTAAAACTGAGATAGGGAGTATCTAGGCAGTTTATTAATAATGGGAACGAGCTTCCATCCATATCAGTCGTGCATGCTATGTACATGAAGGAGACTTATCATAAACTAAAAAGCTTTGGGAGTCAATTAACTCACATCAGATGCTCAGATTGCTGATCTCTCAGATGAAGACCTTTAAAATCTATTTCAGTTAAAGGTTGTTTTACTTGTTGCTCCATCTATAGAAACAACGCACTGTAGCGCCATCTGTGGTATTTTTTGTAAGCTGTAGCAGTTGAGGGCTGATACCCGTGACAGAGGGGTGCACGAAATGACGAATAAAAAGGCTTAGTGTTGCAAAAGAATTTTTTATCCAAACTAATTACAGTCCACATAATGCGGTGAAACACCACTTAAACTTTTAAACATACATTAGTAAGCTAATTTGAAAAATTATTTAGAATGACATAATTTCAATTAGGTAAATAAATTCATTAAAATTTATGTGGACATAATACAGAATGTGTATAATAAATAAATAATAAATCATTTAGTCTTAGCTTTAATAAGAGAAGAGTGGTGGGAGCGAAAGGTTAAAAGCTTTTAACTGCTTTCTAAAGAGACAAAATCGATGTTTTATTTAAGTATCAATATTTAGTTTTAAACAAATATTTATTTCCAAAAAATCTGTTTAACGTCTTTCATTTCTTCTTTCCTATCGAAAACTTCTTTTATATTAAATATTCAGTGGTTTCTGTGTTTATACACACTCATCAATATTGACCTTGCACTTTGTAAAATGTTGAGATAACCCAAAATATATACTTTGCATCCATTTATCTCAACTTATTTTTCTATAAAAAAGGTGGATAATTCACCTTACGGTAATGCTTTGTTTCAAAATAAATAGCCATTATAGAACTTTCTTGATTACAAAAGATGCCTGAACGCAAGCTGATAAGCGCTCAGCTTAGTAAAGCATGCGACTGTATGATACGAAAAATTATAACATGACACTTTTCAATATTAGTAAAACATGAAGTAAACAGTGCATGTAAAACACATTTCCACCCATACTTTTAAGAGGGAAATTATTAAAATATTTTTTTAAGCACAACAGTGTCTTTCTTATTTATATTTAATGCTCATTTATTTCTTTATCTTTTCTCTTTTTTTTTTCCTTCTGCACATTTTTTATTTTATGAGTTTGAGTTTTTGAATATGAAACGTATTGAAAAACTTCTTTTTTTGTTATTAATATGCATTTAGTAAGGTGATAAAATGTTTGTTTATACCTGCACGCGGTAATCTTTCCCATATAATAACGAGTAGTTAATAAACGGGTAGTTTATGTAAAAATATGTGTAATGTTACCCCCTGGTTTTCGGAGTTTTACTGTTTGCAAGCAGTTTTATATTCGATTTATTCTAAGCCATTATATGGAATAATGGGATGGATTCGAATACTTCGAAGAATACTCATTCTTCGGAAGATAAAATGTGCATGATCTCGGGGTTGGCTTTTCACTGAGTCGAGCTCTGTTGTCACTGAATACCCACTGTGTAGAGGGAAATGCACGTTAAAATTTTCTGAGCATAAAGTCCTCCCGTTAGAGGGCTGTGGTAGTTTATCACTAAAGACTGGCATTTACAGACTGAATTACGTTCCTGTTTGGAGTGATTTCCTTCTTATTATCCATGTGGTGCTCTCTTACGTAACTATAACTTAAAATATAGAGGTAAAATACATAGATTATAAGATTACCAGATATAAAATGTATAAGACCATTATAAAGAATATTTAGAATATATCCATAAATTGAAAATTTAATGTGACATTAAATTTAATGTGACTTTAAGTCTAAAGATTGTGATATGTTAATTAACTCCCCCTAAATTCCACACATCTATCGTTCTGTGTGTGCATTGAACGCAATTCCCAGTGTAAGGAGATATTCAATTCAAGAATTTCTCAAGATTACTTAGCCAAATGAATTATGGATTATCAGATGTAAATATATACATCTTGAAGTACTTTTAGATAATTGATAGAAAAAAATAACAAGTTTATGAAATTAAGCTTCTATATTGTGCATATTATGTTTTGTAGCATCTGTGTAATATTATGTATTGCATTTATTTATTAACTTGTAATAGAATTTTGAAAGAAAATAGGAATTAAGTAAAAATTAAACTGATAAGATTTATGCTTGATCAAATCGATTTAAAAATGTTTTATTCAAGTTTTCGTTCAATAACAGCAAATCTGTAGGAGTGAACATAGTAGATTGATATGAAATATTATTGTTTTCTTTAATATGTGACTGTAGAATATTTTTATATCAACAATAATTGCTTTAGTGTTAACATACAGTGTTAGAATGAACTTGAAACGACTTACTTAGACCTATATTTTTATTTTAAAAGACTTTTTAATTTTAAAACCATGTATGCCAAACAGGAGAAACCAAAAAATTTTTAATAACTATTTAAAGTCGTAATTTCTACAATTTATTTCAATTAAATATTTTCCAATATCGGAATCATACTTTATGAAACAAAATTTTTAAACAAAACAATGAAATGGAACGATTTAAACATTACTGTGACCTAAAATGTTTTATATTATCGTTGTACAATTTAAGTTTATAATATTTAAAAAGAATTTAAACAACGGACTTTATAGTCCAACAATAATAGAATTATGAGTTTATGCACAATGTTTCTTTAATAGTTGCACTAAAACCTAATTCATTTTATATTCCATAAATAATAATATAATTCTAAAATGAACTTATTAGTAGAATAGCAGTGAAAGCTTGGTTGCAAGGATTCCTCAGAGATTCATCGTAATCCGCCTAAAAAACTACATTAAACTTACATTCAGGAATGTAATAATAATATTTATATAATTTAAACTCTTCTCTGAACTGTATTCCAATACTCTAATTGAAGTTCAAACACATATCCAATTCTTCAAACTTTGCAGATTTAAAGATTTCAGTAAAATTTAACAAAAATCAATTAGAAGAGTGATCACAGAAAATATCGAAAATTCCTAGGCGAAAAAATCTAGAAGACATTAAAAATGAATTAAATATTTAAAAATAAAAAAATGATTAAACTCTGGAAATGATTGCAACTTGTTTTTCTTTCTATTTCTGCAAATAAAAATTTTTTAAGCAAAATTATCATTTGCGAAATGATTATTGCTTCCTTTTTCCAGGCACTTCTTTCTTAAAAACGTGATTCGTATTTGAACATATATTTTTTATCATTAAATATTTAAAAGAAAATAAAAACCCTAAATTATTCTAAAATTTAATAAAAAAATAAAATGTTTTTTGCATTTTTTAAAAATACTTTTCTTTAATCAAGGAATTGTGGATCGACGAAGATCTTTAATCTTCTAGAAACTGGGTCACATACATGAATAATGCAAGTATCTGATTTGCCTATAATTCTTTTTTTATATCGAATTTTAGTAGTTGTATTGATCCTTAGCAGAAAATACATGAAAATACATCCCAAATAAACAAGTAATTCACTGGCTAGGTATGGAATAAATACAATCACTTAATACGTCATGGGTGATTTAAAACTTTTTTAATTATTCGTGACCTCGAATTCACTTTGGTCGTGGTCAAATAAATGTTACTACATACATCGTATAAAAAATAGATCTCTCTTATATGTTTACTATACAGTCAAACACACTCACTGCACGACATATAAATTGGATATCACACTTTAATATCAAGGTGCTATCTGGATGAATTTCTTCTAAAACTAATAAAAAAATTTAAAAAATGCACTGTATGTTATCAATTTAAAAATTGCATAACAATAATACATGCAACTGAATTTTTTTTATCTATTGACTATATTAAGGGGTATTGGAACGCTCTATACTGATAAAGTTAAAAAGGGCTTTTTCAATGTACCTTTTCTAAAAATCTGTTGGGAATACAATCCCCAAATTTTTTTTGCAAGTTAAGCATACATCTAATATTATACTGAAATGAGCTTTTTTTGAAATTTCCATAAGTTTTTCTTTAAAATTTTTTTATTTGATGTATAGTGAGAAAACAATGTTTTTCGACAAAAAAAAAAATTATAAAAAAAAATGTATACTAAATTTTGCTAAAGGCTCATTTCAGTATATGCTAGAATACATAAAGAATGTGTCACATGTAAGTTTTGTTGACATCAGATGTATACTTTCTGAGAAAAGATACATCGAACCTTCAAAAGTGACATTTTGAGAAAAACACATTTTTATAAAAAAAAGTTACCTTATCAACACATTCTAGCTCCATATTCCAAATTTGCAGCATTTTTTAAATTTTCATCTTCTTGTTTCATTCTTTTAAGTCTCTTTACTTTTCTAGTCTCCTTAGTTTTCTGTAAATTGGCATATCTTACCCTTGTACTGCTCTCTTTGTCGAGATGTTCCATGCAGCATGTCGCATAATATCCTCGCTCTATGTTAAGTTTTCTAAAATATCCAGCTTTGTTGCATTCCCTTTATTAAAGGATGCAATAGCATCATATGTACCAAAGGAAAGTGTTTCTATGTGCACAAATGTCTTTTTGGGGGCACGAGACCAAATAACATTATTAATGCTTTCATTCGGATTCTGCGTGTTTCCATGCAAGCACTTTTTCAATAATTCTAGATCCGAAAGGTCCCTAAAAATAGGCCTAATGGCTTCAACTACAGCAACTGGAAGTTTATGTTTGTGGAGATAAAGTTTATTTTCCAATTGACCCTTCTTACACTGACATCATGTGTCAAGACCTGATGGACAAAATCCATGCTGTGGATTTTTATCCGTAGATATTTTGTGAAGAAATATTGCCCATATATAGCTTGTTTCATACACTTTACATTTGATAAATTTCTTCGAATGGCGAGACCATAATATGTTTGCAATAGATCAATAGTTGCTTCTGTTAATCTATTTTTGCCACATAATGCTTTGTCATCTGATAATTTTCGCCCCCTCAGTTTTGCTTTGAATCGTCGGAGGCGAGATCCCATCCGTTTCATAATATGCCCTAAAGAAATTTTAAAAAATGACGTCAAACTTCAAGCTGACCCAAGAGGAAGGGCAATGTTTACCTTATTTTCTGTCCATTTAAATCGGTGACTCGTGTTTAGACGATTCTTTAAAAACAAAATTTTAGCACTTCTAATTAAGCTAGAGATAAAAATGAGGTATTTTTGGAACGGTAATGAGCTGAAGAACTAAAAAAAATTTACCTTTCCAGCTCCCCTTAATTTGAAAGCAACTTAGATTTTTTAATAGCAGATGATTTTTACAAAACATCTTAAGCTTATGTGTTGTTATAAAAACAGTTTCACTCTCATCAGTAATGTAAAAGGTTTTTATCACGCTTTTATTAGCTTCACCTGTATGTAACGGAATCATTAGACTCGATTTTTACCACCTTTAAAAATGTAGATTAAATCGCAATTTTCACACTTGTCAAGGACCGATGACGATACAATACTTTAATAACTTTGATCTATTGTCCTTATTAGGATCATCAGGTGTAACGATTTATCATTTCCCGATTTGTTCACTAATTCCAGATCTCATTTCCAGATTTGGCAACTAAAAGATACTTTGCAATTCTAAAGCGAAAATACTCATGGTTAGTAAATATACAACAATTAAACAAAAAAGTGTTCTTTATGTGAAAAGGGGAGGGTTCGTCAGCAATTTCTTACCATATTTTTTACAATTGCTCAGTTTTTCTGAAAATGGAAATAAAAAAAGACTCGAGCAAGAGGAAAAAAATAATTTATGTTTTAATTGCTTGACACCCAGACATACAGTCTGTTTTTCTGAATTCCCTTGTCATATATGTAGAATGAAACATCATTCATTGCTTCATTTTACCAAAACAACTGAGAATACATTCAGAAGTCACCAGATTAAATAATTTCTCACAAACTGTTTGATTCAAAACGTTTACTTATATGTCTAATGCTGATGCAAGTTTCAGAAAGCATATTGAGCTCCTTTTATTGAAATATATCACTAACTGCTTACACCTTCTTCCGCATTAAATATTTCAATTTTAGTTGTTCTAGATTTCCTTTAGTTGGCTGATCCTACATTTTGCAAACCAGGTCGTATCTATGCACTGATAAGATACCAATAAAATAATTCCAAAAAAAATGACACATTAAAGATTGATTCATCAATAAATAAATGATAGTTTAATAAACTAAAAAAAACACGCCTTTATTGTAGATTGATCTTAAAAATGAAAAAAAGGTTATAATTTTAAAAAAAACTAAAAAACACGCTTTTATATAGTTAATCGAACTAAAAAGTAAAAAAGTAATTCTTAATATGAAAATAATACTATTAACGAAAAAACTAATGTCAGAGTTAGTGTATGATTGTCACAACAATCATACACTAACTCTGCATTTCGGAATAGAACTGAAAAGAAATTATAACAATTGATACCACTAATTAAATCGCCTCCAGACTCTAATTCATCCATTGTAGTGGTATTTACCGGAAGCGGAATTTATCTGTAAAAACAATATCGTGTCATTCGGTTCTCTACGACCACTTTTCACTGCTCCATTGCAGGTGCAATTACCTGTTTGTTTGCAGTAATAAAAATCTTGCGAACATACAATTGTGTTGCAGACTGCGTAAAGTGGTACGTGCCGATACTAATTCTTACGCTACAGTTCGTAGTTGCTGTGATAAGTGTGTGATGTGCCAGAAAGATGCATCATTGGCTTGTGCATAATAATGGTCTTCCTTTGTAGTGTTGGCTCAATGGACTAAATTCATGACGGTCACATGATAATATAAATACGTGTTCTACATTGAATTCAAAACGGACAATAAACTAGCTCGTACTTTTTATTCTATTTGTAAAACTTAGGTAAAATTTCAAAATGCATAGTTGGGTAAAGATGCCCAAGAGTTATAAAAATAAATTTCTGCAAAAATATTTTAAAATTAAAGGAAAAATATCTTGTTATATTCATGTACTTTTAAATAAAGTGACAAATATTAATTTTTTTAAAAAAAAGTTTCTGTAAAAAGCGTAATTTGGCAACAACGAAGTGCATGAACTGATTTGCTGAAAATAGATAATTGCATTTATCGTGACTATGACGTCACATGTGTTTTTGAACTTGATTGGCTAAAAACACGTGGTTTAAAATTATCATGTGATTATGACGTCACATGAATTTAGTATATTGATACCACTAGGCTAATAGTTTCTTACAGCATCTATCGATTACCGATCAACCTCAATGTTATATTTTTGTTACATAGGCATAGGAATTGATCTTTTCGAAATATAATCTGCTTCCTCTAGACAATAATTCTTTCTTACTCGAACTCAGAAACAGACACGAATAATGATTGCCTTCGACTGCGAATCTTGATAAGGGCATTTATGCAAAATGATTTCAAGAAAATAAAATTTCCGTTCAACAAGAGGATATTTTAAGCACTTTATATACGCTATTTGGAATCCAGCATGTCCGTCGGTATTGCCATACTTACCATTTGTTTTGCAGCACACTCACGTGAAAATTTCATACGGTTTGGGTGTTTCATTAATATAATGTATTCTGATGAACCAGCAAAGTAAAAAGAATGAGAGATACCTGTATATATATATATATATATATATATATATATATATATATATATATAGCATTATCTTTTATTTACAAAATATAATTAGTTTGGATGCATAAAAATAATTGTAAAATTAATTCATCACTTTTTGCGTAATTTGAGCACGTAAAAAAGTCAGGATTTTTAAAGTAACAAAATATGTTTTATTCATTTCTAGTATTAGTTCACACTCTCCTTATATTTATTTATATATTTATCTTGTTCAAATTTTCAATCGTTAATAAAATACATTTTAAAACTCTCAATTGAGATGAAATTTTATATACACGATTATTTTGGTTGGCACTACAGTAATTTAATTATTATTAATAAAAATTAATTCATTAAAACTAATTATTCAAAGAATTGCAAATAAAGACACGTTGGCATCATTTTTGACGACTTAACGACCATTTGGGTGACTTGTGTCAAAACTTGAAAAAAAAATTTCTCACATTTTAAAGCAATTGTTTGAGCTGAAAATTTCCATACACTATTGTTTTGGGAAACAATACGATAATTCTATTATAATGAATTAAAATTATTAACTTAAACTATTTATTTATACAATTACAGATACAGCCACGTTGCGTTCATTTTTAGCGATTTGGGCAAAAACTTAAAAATATTTTTTTCTCTCACATTTCAAAGCATTTAGTTGAACTGAAAATTTATATACACTGTTGTTTTGAATGACAATACGATACTTTAATGATAATTAATAAAAATTAATTGCCACTTAATGTTGTGATTCTGTCATATGTATATGCATATTTATATTAATTGTAACTAGTTAATAAAAAGTAACTAAAATAATTTTTTTTTTGTTGATATAAAGAGGAAATAACTTGAATTTTTTTTATATTACTTAATTTATTTTAAATACAACAAAAATGTATCTCAATAGAAGATTCGAACGTATAAATAGGTGATCAACTCAAAAGAGTGGATACGGCTCATCTCTTGGGAAAATTTAAGTAACTGTAAAAAAGAATGGAAGAATTTAAATATAATGAAAAACATTGTTTGGAAATATAGTTTCAATTCACGAAACAAAAATTTCTAACGCTTGATTAGAATCTTATTTGTCGGAAATTGCAAGTTTCCGAGTAAGAAACGCACCGAGAGCAAGAAAAATATTTTCGGTCGCTATGAAAGAATAATAAACTCCCAAATAATTGTTTATCGCTTTGGAACAGAAGTTTGGGCGACATATTCGAAAAGCAAAGGAAAATAGGGAACTTTTCCAAGCCTAACAATTTTTAAAAAAGTGTACTTACTTTTTGAACTATCCACTGGTTCTCTTGAGCTACACACAATAACATTTTTTTCGAGGAGGACGCTGAATATTTTTCTTAAAAATATCCAATATTTTGATTTAGATAAAAATACTCCAAATAAAAATAATGAACTTGTTTTAGTATACCATGTTCACAAAATAAGTTTTAATCGAAGAATTATTAATCTTACGTCAAAGTTACATTAAAAAGCTACAAAAACATTCTGACTTTTTCAATTTCAATATAAAAATTTTGATATAAAATAATGAAAACAATTATATATTTTAAAAATGCATTTATTTAACTAGAAGAAATATTTATGTTAACGAACAAGGCAGCAGTATTTTTACCTGAAAGATCCTGTAACGTGTGTTTTTGACAATTAAAACGAAACATGTCAATTTTTAACAAAAGTAAATTATTTTACTTATAAATAAAATTAAATTGACCTACTTGAATTTGAATTCTAGTACTGGGTTATTTTTTACAATATACTAAATTAAGCCTTTTCATGAGCACAGTTAATTCCCATATACCGTTATAAATACATACGTAAAAAAATAGAGAATAATTTCAACAATGACAAACTCAATCTTACCTTTCTTTAATTGGATAGTAGAAAAAATAAAATGCATGAAATTACATATAGTAAGCCATTATTTCATAAAATATAAATAAAAAAATAGGTTAGCATTTTATATGAAGATTAAAATTTTATCCGAGAACTGCATTTTTTGAAAGTTCAACTTTAATACTTTTAGTCCTTTACTAAGATGGGTAACGTATTCCCCTCACCTGATTCAAAATCCCCAACTTTTAAAATTATTTGGTCCCTTGCCCATTTTCTTAAAATTATTTAATGTTGCTTACAAAAATTTTAAACTATAAAAATTTCGTTGAGATTTTTTTTTTGTATTATATTTTAGAAATGTCTAAAAGTTTTATGTTTTGTAGACACATAATTAAACTTTCTTTGGAAACTTATATTACTTCCCAAAAGTACACCTATTACTTTCTTGAAAAATGCTTCAAGGGCGAAAAAGTCTGTGTGTATGTGTGTGTTTCCTGGAAACTTCCCAAAATGTTAGTGCTTTGAATTTGTTCCATATATATATAATCTGTACAAAATTTCATTAAATGTATTCATTTAAGACACAAAAATTGTCTTATCTATTTTCTCATACCTATTTTCCAACTTAAATATTTTTAGAAATTAATCACTTTTTTTTATTTGTATTGAGAAATATTTCTTTCTGTAGTGGTTTTAACCCCTTGACTGTGACATATATTTCAGAAAAATTGACCAATAATGGAACATGTTTTGTTTAATTTTGTTTTTTTATATTATTATAAGTTAAAAATGGTTTTTTATTACAAAAATAAAATTCCAAATACAACAAATATTATATTTATAGTTTTTACATGTACATCAAAAAGTAATGGATTACACACACATCATATTCAATTAGAGCAAATTAAACAACATTTTGAAACTATATATAACTTGTATAATAGAATATAAAAACACAACAATATGATTTTTAATACATAAATTTTACAAATTTTTATAGTACGTTATATCTCAAAACAAGGTACTGCACACAAGCCCTTATCGCACTATTTTCAATTAACTCGTGCCTCACGTCTTATCACATCTTACCTTTAATGTCATCTATTAGGAAAATATTGAATTAATTATCCTAAGAAACGAACTCAGCTTGGGCTTTACAAAATAGAAACATTAATATTTCTCCTACCCGAAGTCAGTTTGAGCATCACAAATACTGCATATAGTAGTTGCCCGAAATGTATTCGAGCGACACTGGCAAAGGGTTAATTAAAATTTATTACGTATATATATTTACGTATATATACGTATATATATATATTACGTATATATATATATATATATATATATATATATATATATATATATTCATCATTCAATATATTGCACATTTTTTCTCGGTTTTTCAGTCTATTGAACGTTATTCTATCATTTTACATAAAAATGATTTGATTTTGTAAATTATACGGAATGTAAAATTACAAGTTTTTCCTGGAATTATTTAAATTTATGTAGTTTAGATTTTAACTAAAACCTTTTTTTTATTTTTAAACAACCATTTGTTTTGATGAACCGCTCATTATAAAATTATCTTTTTTCCAAATTAAACGATTGCTAATGTATCACTTTATAATGTTGCTACATAAATAAATTTTATTCACAGGTGCTGAATTTCGAATATTCATATCTTTGAATATTCATATCTTAAATAAATTAAAAAGAATCAAGCCTTTCATTCCTATGTTAACTATTCTGCAATATTTCTTGAGTATAAAAAGTAAGTCCCACAAGTGGGTAGCAAAACCTGAAATATTTTTCTATACTTATTGCTTTATTTGATGTTAAATACTTAAATTTGTCTCATAATTTAAAATAAGAACATTTTTTTTGCTTTTTAATTAAATAACCTTTGGAAATACTAATTGGCGTTCTTTGAAATGAAAACCCCACTTTACGAAAGAACATTGATATTTTCAAGGGGGTATTGCTATACAGGGTGTTGCCGAATTCGACCGACAAATTCAGAGGAATGTTAGTAGGCAGCATAGGTATAATAAATCACCATAGAACTTGGGGTCCCAAACCACGTTTAGTCGGTGAAAATTTAGATAATAGTAGTCGTTGGGAAGAGTATGAGCTAAACTAGGGAAGAGGCCAAGCGAATGTGGGGATTAGGAACACCGTGGTAGAGTTGAAGAAACCTGAAATTATGCAACTTTCTCATTTCTCCCGGAGATGCTGCAGGGAGTACCTGCCATCGCATAGTAAAACGTGTGGTTAATGCATGAGGGTACACCAGCACATTTTTCCATTGCGGTTTGCAACCACCTCTAGCTACATATTTCTGGGGAAAAAATTATACATGATGCTTGGCCTCTAGACTCCCCAGACTTCAAACCTTTAATTTTCTTCTTCTGGAATTACCTTAAATTATTTTGTGCGTGAAATGCCGTAATCAGCAGAGAAAGATGCCATGACTAGGATCATCGTCTTTTTAGTTAAAATCGCCAAATCACAGGATTTGTTTCATTACAAAAAACAATTCTTCATCCGTCGGTGTTAACTCTGCTATGACTGCGTGGCTGCAATTTCAAAGTAATGCCTGTGACATTCACTTTAAAACAATGTAGACATTTATAAGAGACTGGACTGTGGACACAGCTCCACCCTTTATCTGGAGCTATGATATGGCGGGTGCTGTCCGCTTGGTTTGGAGTTGTTGTTGTCGTGTCCTTCCCGAAGGGAAGGAATGAAAGTTATCAGAGCCTGTGAGACAGGTTGGAATTCTTAATGATAGATGGCGACACCACCTATCTCCACCTCCACAATTTAGGTATGGATCTACAGGGAAGAAAAATATTATCCAGCCCCCTGCACTCGTGGTTTCTGCAACGACCACCCACATGAATTTCGAACTCGCTGATTTACCGAGCACGTACTCCGTGTGTACTCGGGGGGTATTTGGTGGTATCGGTCATTGAACCCAGGCCCTCTGGTCTGGAGTCCGATGCTCTAATCACTAGTCTACATTTGAATTTTGGTTAAGGAAACAGCTACATATGTGCATAATTGTTTCTCATATCGATAATTCTAATTAATTAAATAAATCTTACTTTATTCATTTCTCAACGTCACGATGTATGACTTAAAAAAATGCTTACTGTTAGTTTTATACATATAAATATTAAGTAAATAAAAGAGAAAAGTGATGAATTTTATTTCAAACATATAAATAGTTTAACATACACCACTTAGGCCAAACAAATTGTCTTATAAGTTTTGAAAAAAAATTTCTAATTCTAATGATCTTTGTATTCTTACTTTCAATACTCCTTCTGTTTTGTTACATTATTTTTGCTTCAATGGTATTATTAAAAAAAATGAGTGGCTTTGAAATGGCTGTACTTAATATTCCTGTAATTGCACTTATCAAAAACTATTTAAAAGACAACATTCTAATTTGAAAAAGAATTTTATACATTTCATATAAAAAGTAAACTTCAAACACACGTTATTTAATCAGTTCCGTAAAAGAAAAATTGAATCCATGCAATTTCTTCAAAATTCTACTTTTAGAAGTATTCTGAGCTGCAAAATATATTTTTACAAAGATATTATACCTTACTTTTTCTAAGAAAAAAAACCTTCTCCACAATTTATATCTTAATACTTACAATTCTACTCTAAATTTAAGGCGGCTTTGGTGCTGACCCATATTATATAGGAATAGTAAAGTTTTTATCTCTTTTGATCCAGGAAGAAATCCCCAGACATTAGATAGCTTTGTTGAAATTCGATTTACTCTGAAGTGAGAAAGAGTGGCTCGCTTGCCACTATTTCTCATTCTTATCATTCTTTCCAGAGATAAAACGGTTATTCCTCGTTTTCTTGTGAAAAATGACATCGCATTTACGCATTATTAGCGATAAGGTGATAATGTTCCGCGTACATTAAACTGCAGGTGTCAAAAACCCATTCGTTTGAAACAAGGGAATGATTTTACATAACATTTAACTTAAAAATTCCTCCATGTCGTTTTCTTAGTAATAGATGGTTTGTTTTCTTTTGAATGGATTTATTAGAGTTAACTAAAAAGAAGAAAAAAAATAACGCCCTTTTTTCAGATGTGAGAATATTCAAATACTTTTAAACTTTTTTGGTTTGGGGATAAAAATTTCTAAAGATAAACGGCTTCTTAAATACTAAATTTCTACGCAGAACAGTTCCTAGATAATTAAACGTAAATGAAAATAAACAAAAAATATATATCCTTAGCAAAATTGATAAAAATGAACGTGCTAGAAAATGTACCTCAATACATAGGGAAATCAGGTTATGTATCAGGATTTTAATCTAGTAGTGTGGAAAAAGAACTTTGGATAAAGATTAAAAACGAATATAAATTTATTGTTTATATCTAATAAGGTGGTTCGAATTTTCTTTTTTTATTTATTTTTTTTAGAATTTTCAAGCCTACCTGTACGGAAAAAATGTTCTGTGGTATTCAGATGAAAACAGAACAGAATTAAAACATAACTTTAAATTATAAACTGCCATAAGGGAAATGAAATTTAAATATTTAAGATATTTTTATGTATTAAGCAGAATAATTTTTGTTTGAAAGAGACAGGTATTTTAGCACGTTTTAAAGTTTATTGCACTTAGAAGACATATACTAAATGGTTATAATGAAATATCAGGCATATTTGACAGCTGTTTTAGTACTATATTTTTAAAACAACCTTCAATTGAAATGACAGTGAGTGAAAGAGGAAAAAAGCGTGAACCATACTGATTAGAAGTTGGGGAAAGAGAGAGAGAGAGAGCTGAGGTTATATGAAATATATGACTCATTATTTTGTAATCCCTTATGAGTAATCATCAATTTTAATTATTTTATTGTAGAAAAACAACTATTTTGAGACTATAATCATCACCAAAACTAAAAAAAACAAACATTTTTTTCTTTATTTTGAAAATTTAATCTATTTTTGACAATATTAAATTTTTAAATACAATTTTAAAATAATTTTTATACGAATTCCCATACAATAGGACATCTTTTTTTCACTGGTAGGTCCTGATAAAGAGTTTTTTCCTCTACTTATAGCCACAATACTTCCTTTTATATGTGCAAAGAAAGATCGTGAGTCTAGTAATTGTAATTATATCCAATGGATATTCAGAAGGCAGGAATATATGTTGAGAGCTCAGTTAATTACTTAAGATTTATTTTAGACGTCCCAGTATAAAATTAGTTTTTTACAATGTATATGGAAGCGACAATACGAAAACCCACGAACGAAGAAATGGAGGAACAAACTCGTTCTCTTTCTAAATTTAAGTACCCTATCTTATGTCTTTATCAAATAAATTTCAAGAAAGTTCTTTAATCATATGGTTTTTAAATCTTAGCATGCTAATTTGTCAATACCGGTGGCTAATATAATACTCCACAAGATTACCAAAAATATTTTATGACGTTTCACTCTTAAGAACTAAGATTGCAGTTGAAATTGTACTTCCCATAAAATGGGTAAGTAAAAATATTTACTACCTATAAATAAATTCATCGAATTCTCAACAAACTGCAATTTCTTGTACTCATATTCAACTATGAATGTATTGGAATAATACTATTTTTAAGCAAGTTTTATGAGGAAATATATGTCATTTTGTTTGAAATGTATATTTGAAATATGTAATTTAAAATTTACAGACTGATCAAAAGACTCCCCGTCATTTCCTTTGAAATAATTTTCTTGCAATCTATTTTGATTGTATTTTCATTTGATGGGATCGGAAAGTTTTTGAAATGCAAATTGATACATTCTGATTGAAATCAGTTCCGCGCGCGTAAAGGACAAATCTCAAAAACAAATCTGGAAAAAGCTCCTAGGAACATTCCATTTTCTGCATACTTAGCAAAACAAAAGCCTTTTCTTTTTTATGTTATAGTCGAATACCAAACCATGCAAATCAGATGAAATCTGCATAAGATGAAAGACCGTAGAAAACTTCTATTCTCCGAACTTTTAACACCACTTTTCAAAGAGTTCTATAGCGGTTTCATAAAATTGAACTGTGATATAGAAAGAGTGTAATTTTTACGGAAATGAATGTGTTCCTGGAGAAGCATATTTGCATCATATTGAGTTAAAATTTGTTAAGGAATACTGATCAAAAGCTATATAACCTAGTGAAATTTGTTTTTAGAAAAAAATACATAGCTAATGAAGCGGGTTGACGTATGAAATATTTATTTGTCAGTAGTTTTATAAATTTGAAATAAAATTTGACAATTTTAATGAGAGTATTTCGTGCTCAACCTCTATATTTCTCAGCGAATGTTATTAAAATCATTTCATGAGACTTCTCATATTAAAATGATAAAAATAAATATTCATATAAGTCGATAGCCTGATCTTAGATGAATGCGTCACCTCGTTTAATGGGTGAATCCTAGCAGGTCAAATTTCTTCGCGACAAATTTTTTGGCGACAAAAATTTGGCGATAAGGTTTACAATATGGTAACCCTGCAAAATTTAAGGGATATTAACCCTATTCGGATAGGTTTTTTTTTGAACAGTGGTCATTTTTTTTACCGATGGTCAACTTGAAGACGTATAAGATTTTTCTAGAAAGCTGAAATTGAGGAATTATTGGATTTTTTTCTTTTTTTTTAAATCAAACAACTGCTGAAAGAATGTTTTGAGAGAAAGGGAGAGGCGTTGATAAATTAAATTTGGACGATGTTTTTTCTCACTATTGCATCTTAAAATCAGCGGTTTTTCTTTTTTCTTCTTGAAGCCATTGTGGATACCACGTTTTCTTTTTTGAAGCACGACGAATGAATACTTTTTCTTTTGAATGAAAGATGTGAGACAGAAACGTTTGCTTTCTGAATGAGTGAACGATTGAAAATATTTCGGTAGGTATGGATGTCCGGAAAATGAAAATAATTTGTTTTTGAGAGAAATGGAGATCGTTAGTTCATCAGCCTAAGAAATTCATATTGGATTTCTTTTCCCACTGTAGCGTTTTAGAAGCGACGCTTTTTCAGTTTTTTTTTGTTGAAGCTGCTTTAAAACCCACGTTTTCTTCGTAAAAACACGACGGATGGAGTTTTTTTTTTTTCTGAATAAAAGGTAAGAAAATAATGATTGTTTTTTGTGTGAATGAAGGATTGATAGAATATTGTAATAGATGCTCGAAATTTGAATTTAATTCCTTATTTTTGATTTTATGTTTCCTATGTTGTCCGTTTTGGAAACCACGTTTTTTCGACGTTTTTCGTCTCTTGACGCCATTTTGAAAACCCGTTTTTCCTTTTTGTTTATGTCTCTGAAGCCATTTTGAAAAACGCGGTTTTTTACTTGACGCTATTTGGCGAAAAACTTTTGTCGCCAAATACAGCAGTGTGTTGTGCTAGAAATTCTACCCTTAAACAATTTCTTTCATCAAATTTCATTTCAGTGATTTCTCAGAGAGCGTTATTAAACTACCCAAAGTGTGGAATGAAATAAATTTTTGTGAAACCCGTAGAGTGATGTCAATCATTCTACCTAGATGGCGCCATATGTGATGGGGTAAAAAGTTAGAACTGACAAAGTAATGCTGTTGAGAGGTTACTGAAAAGATCCACATAGAAGTTTCTCGTGATTCGTTACAAGAAGGTGTTTCACAGTTGGTTTATAATTTATCCTATTGCGAAATTATTGGTTATTTTATAATGGGGTTATGAATTAGATGTCACCGAGGAAAAGAAATCCTTTGCTTAAAATTAGTTATTGAAATTAAAGTAACATTTCATAAGCAATTTTTTTGAATATTAACACATTTATATATTAGATACATTTGAAAATCTTTAAAAAAAACCATTATTTTTTTCAAAATCCTACTTTTTTCTTTAAAATTAATCTTTGTTCAAGGCCAATACTTTAAGCTTTGTAGTTAAATTAATATGCATTTCACGGACCTATATGTTTCATAACCCTTAGTCTTAAAATTGCGAATGAATTGGCCGCATTTAAAAGCGGAGAGAGTGGAGTGAAGTGGAACAGAGAAAAGTGGAGTAAACTTCAGTCAAAGTTCTTATATTTAGAAATTCCAATAGACTCTAGTCCCAATGACTATTCCAAAGTCGAGAGAACATAATAAAGTATATTATATATTTTATAAAGAATATTTTTTGCTTAGTGAGTGACATACCCTAAAAACATTTGAGGTTGCACTGATGAATGTTGGTAATATTTCTACAAGTTTCAAATTTCTTAAATGCATACATTTTCCTATTCTTTTATTTTCTTTCTTCAACGTTTGATCAGCTTCTAAATTGTGGTACAATTGTTTCTGTATTGTACTTGCAAAGTGGCCCCATAAATCATACAATCCATTCCTTATTTAGAACACAAATGAAATCAATTTAATGGGAGCTACGACGTAATTATCATAAAATCCAACGTATAGCGCGCACCTATAGTTCTAAACTTTTAGGCACATTTTCGAAGTAAAACGTGAGCATCATTTTTTTGCGAAGGAATCTTTAAATGTACGTATGCAATGCTCTTATGTTTTAAAGTCATTTATTCAAGGAATTATCCACAGTTATAGAAAAATAGTTTACTTCTAGAGCTACAACCGTTCAACTTCCGACACAGAACTTCCGCCTGTGTCGATTGGACATCGGAACCTGCTCAATTTTCTGCTTTTGGCAGAGAATTTAAAAACTTTTCAGGACTTTTAATCATTTTTCATAGTAATTACGCAGATAAAATCTTGTGGTTCTAGGTTAAATGTGAGAGAATTTGCAACTAAACATACCTAGAACGTCTACTGGTGTCTTTTCGACATTAAGGCAATGTATCATTTTAAATAGCTGACGTTCAGCTAAAGATAGTTCACTCAGTAGATCCCACGAGTAAAACAATCCTTCCGGAAGTAATATCCTCTATTTATTTGACTTTAAATGCAATGTTATTGGTTTCTTATCGGAAATGAGTCAGTTATACGAAAATCGTTCAGTCTAAGTGTTTCGTTACATAGTATTTGCTTATCTGCTCGTAAGAAAAAATCTATTTTCGATATTTGTACAGATGTACGAAATTTGTACTCTGAAACGATGACTCATAGGAAATGTCTAAGCCATGATGAAATTGCTAATTTTTTTCCAGAACTTTCTAAGAATGACTCGAATGGTGATGAGATGTCCTGATCTAATTTAGAAAAGAATGAAGGCATCAGATTTAATGAAAGTGACTGCTAAGAATCTGAAGAAAGTGCTGATGAAATTGATAATTTCATCCTTCATCACACTTAATCACTCAGTGTACAGAACATTCAACGGAAATCTTTTTTTAATTCTACTCTTGAGGTTTTACTGTTTGATACCGAGATTCTCCATTGCGATGCAGAAAAACTGAGGAAGAAGGTTTTCATTATTCTGATTGCTGCAGTGTGGGGACATCTCGGGAAAAGTGCTTTTCATACTTTTAACAAACGCAATGAAGATCAGTTATTTTTTGCGACTCTCTAAGTATAGGTAAATTATAGGTATAAGATTGAAAAATGCTTTAGTTATAACAACGCCGAGTGTAAAGAAAGGAATATCTTTAAAACGTAAATTTTATATCAGATATAATAAGTGAAAATAGGCAAAAAATTTGTTAACATAATATTCTACTTCTATTTTTATTTTTAATTGTATTACTGTAACTTGAATTTATGAAACTGTTAGTTCTTAGATGATGATGAAATTTATTAAATTGTGATATGAAATTTTTTTGAGTACATATAGGAATATAATAAAAATGATCAAGAGAGAGATATTGAGGCATAAAATGTCGTTTTTTCTTTCTTTTTAAAATAGAATCTATGCTTTTATAATAAATTAGAGATCCCCCAAAGCGTAGTATTTTAATGAAATGGGTCTACAGCGTTGTAGAAGGTTTATCTCTATGTAAAAATATAAATTGAATGCATTGTTTTCTGCGTAAAAAAATGTATATTTATGGTATAAATTACTGCAATCGAATTTACATGTTTCAACCTAACATACCTTCAACTAAAATCCCGAAAGGAAAAGTTAGAATTACGAATTTCTGAGCCAAAACTGAGCATAACATTATATTAGAATCACTATTGGAATATAGAATGCCAGGTATTTGGCATAATCTGGTCCCAAAAGTTCGTACGTTTCAGAGAAAGGTGCTGACCAAACATTGTTTAATGTCAGAACGCTATATTGGAAGACGGGAAAGGCAGATACTTACTGAATTTTAGAAATTGATAGACAGTAACTAAGGTCAAACTATAATCTTTATGTCTGATCCCTTCCAGAGAAAGTCAGGAGGTGGAGTGGTATTGAGATTGGAGAATCCGGAAGTCTAAATACCTTCAGGGATTTGTCAGATAAATGAGTAATGTGAATTATTTGGCACACTCATTTCAAGAGATTGTTGATTAAATTCCTTTAGCTGCTAACTATACAATATTTTAAACTAAGTTTTTGAATTAAATTATTTAGCTAAAACGTTACTGAACAGCAGTTTAGAATTGATGACACTTATTAAGGGTTTTAATGACATTAATTGGGGTAGTTTCACTTGCTGTAAGACACTTCCTGTTAAACTGATGGTTATGGAAAAGATAAAAGATTTCACATATAGCTTTAAGCAAAACTCCGGTGTATTTGTAAAAATTTGATCCACCTCATGTATTTATTTATAGATGTAAAATGTGAAATATATAGCAATTAAATAACTTTAACTAAATCAATACATTATTTCGAATAAAGTAAACAAAGAAAAATGACATTCACCCCCCCCCCCAACCATTAGACAAATTCGAATGCTGGATAAAATCATTCTGAACATCATAAAAGTCAAAAACCTTTCATTAATATAGAAATTGTATGACTAAAATCAAAACAAAGCGTACAAAGGTTTTTTTTTTATTTGAGATTTAAAATATTATGTGATTTTGACAAATTATGGGTAATAAAAAAAATGACATTATAAAACCAGGAATTGATAGTAATCATAACATAACTTATTAAAATATTGTTTTTGTTAAGGTTATAATTTACTTAAAAAATTTAATTTATAATGCACTACTTCTCATTAAGATTGTAGAACAATGAATGTATGGAAATAATAAAGTGTTACTTATTGTACTTATACAGCAATTAAGATGAAAATCATGATAAAGTTTATTAATAATTTGATGGTATTCAGTGTACTAAATTAGTACATACAACTGTCATCTCTTGCAGCTAAAACGGTTATCAACATGTTAGATATCAACTTGAACTGAGGTTGAAAGACTTAAACGGTTAAATCATTCCATACTGCGTGAAGGCTATGTCACTCTTGATTAAAGGCAGTAGCCATATAGTAGTGGCCACCAAGTTTCACGGCAACACATGACCAAAGGTTTTAAAACTATTAAATATCCAATATTTGGTAAATTCGTGTGCCAAGGAAACAGTCGAACACCCTCTGTGACGAAATAGATCATGGCACGACGGGAGACATGTGGTCCTGCGATATCTTGCCAAATGATGCCTATAAAGAGATCTGGAAGATAGGGCACTGGTCTTAAAGTCTGAGATAAATAACACGGGCTGTTCAGAACAGTGGAGATACGAATAAGAAGTGTGAAAATTCATACCATCACACCTGGTGCAATACTGAATGTAATAAAGCCACATGCCTTTTGTCTTTGGTGTTTCGAAACATTGATACGCTCATTATGATGCAGGTAAAAAAGTATTCGTCAAAAAAAGAGGACATTCGGCCAACCTTGTGTCCGATTTTGTCGTTGGACGCACCACTGTCGGTATTCTACTCTATGCTGTAGTGTTATAAGAAGTCGCCTTCCAGACAATCCATGCTACTCCAGACGTTCGCTTACTGTACGTGTGATTAATTATCTTGCTGCACTCAAAGCGACATCCTGTCTCAATTTCCACGATGTGTTTGCAGATCCTGGAATAAATTCTTGCAAACGACAAACAGGACCTTTTTTAGCCCCACCATTAATGTTGTCTATTCCAGACAAAACCCAGAGTGCCAATATGTCTGGAATGGACAACATTAATGGTGGGATACAAAAGAGACAATGCTTGGGGTTTTTAAGACTTTTCTCCTGAATCTGAAACATTTATTCAATACTCTAGTGCTTTTTAAACTCTCAATAGTTGAGACCAAATTTTCAATTATAATTTTCACTGCGCCACCCTCCATACAATAACAATGTATTCAATTCAACTATAATGTATTTGACGCTAAAAAAAGCTACAACACGATTTTAATTATAAGCCGTTTAAATTATCAAGATAAGTATTAAATTGTGTACATAATTTTGTATATGACAAGCCCATGGGCCTCGCCAGAAGTATAGCTTGTATATATTAACATGTTCTTAACTTAGTATTGATAAATTAATTATGAAATACATCGTGCAATACTGATACATTTATAAGAATATTATATCAGTATAAATGTGCATTTTAATTTTATTACGTCAAATGTACTTTTTTTTTTTTTTTTTTTTTTTGCTTCCTTTCAGTAAATTTGTAATTTTTTTAATCTTTTATTTTTGACTTTTCGATATGCTCGCCCCCCCTTCTTATAAGATTATTACGCCCACTTAGGGGGGAATCACCCAAAAGAAATGCTGCCATACTCCTATGATAAGTGCTGCATTTAGTCGAATCTCAGCCGATATACTGATACATACACATTTAAATGTATTAGTACTGCACAATGTATTTTATAATTAATTTAACAATACTAAAAGTTAAGATTAGGTTTAAAAATTACCAGTGACCCCAGGGGCTTGTCATATATAAAATTACATAAATTACGCGTATCTTGATAATTTGTACGGTTTATAATTAATCCTCTTACTGCCAATTAAAAGTTAAGTGATTCGCTCCCCAATGCCATCGATTTTCACGTAAGCACATGCATCTTATGTATTGGGGGAGGAGGAAGAGATAGAAAGGAATAAATATGTATATATATATATATATATATATATATATATATATTCATAAGCAAATCACACCAGAACTAAGTCAATCCTTGTCAGACAATGTCAAGGTATTTTTATTGTATTTAAAAGCCTTCGGAATAATTTTATGGATGCAGTGGACAGAAAAGGTCTTACTTCAGAAAAACGTATATATACATCCGGGGCAATTAACGTTTTGGTTGAGCAAGACTTTTATATATGCAAATGATATTGAAGGGGATAAAGTTGTATTGTAGCTTTAGCGTTAAAATATAGTTTAACTGAATTCAAAATATTGTTATTGTATGGAGGGAGGATGCGAAGAAAATTTTAATTGAATATTGAATCACAAATATGTTGAAAACGTGAGAAGCACTGGCTTAAAGTCTAATCATTTGCATATCCCAGCTTCTCCTTTCTTTCAAGCGTATTCGACAGTTTTATCTCTCATCCCTCCGTCATGAAATGTAGAAGCACAAAATGTTAGACAGGAAAATTTACACATAAGAAGTTTTCGAGGTTAATTTCATCGATTTTTAGGCAAATATCCAAAACTAGTCATAACCATTAAAACGTTTAAGCGCTAAGGCCTTGCGATTTAATTCGTCTTTCTCGGATCTTTGTAGGGCAGTTATACATGGAATGCTATTGATGTAACAATATCTTAGAATTCATTCAGAATAATCTTAAGCGGGGCTTATGTAGACGACGGAATCATGAATGCTCCTGCTGTCCGGTGTGTGACATTTCCTGTTTATTCATACTAGTCACTTCTTATGGGTTTAGTAATAGCATTCTAAACACAACTGCGGAATTCCACATCGCATGATTAGTCAGCCATATAGTTTTGGTCCTTTTAGCTTAAATAGCCAGTTACTACTAATATTTATCAGTGACTAACGCTATGTGAATGACTTATTTTGCTGTCCGCATAGCTGTAAGAAAGTTGGAATAACTAAAGTTAGAATAACATTTTTGGCATTAAATTATATATATGTTCAGAGAGGATATGAGTTTGAACTTACGAAGCATTAATATCATGTTTTTTTCTTCTCCTTTTCAATGAAAAACAATTGTTTTAAACAATTTTTGCTATTAAAATCTGATGTCGAACTATCTTAGGTTTAGGAAACAGTTTCCTGTTTGTGAGCGTGACATACTTGTAAATCTAGAAAGAAGTGTTTTGTACATTGTAAAACCAATTGAGGACACTGCTTGGAATATTACAATAGATAATTTGTTCATATGTTGTTCATATCGGTGAATTATTGAAGAGCCGAAAAACTGGTGCAGAAATATCTTAGGAAAAAAATTGCTATGCCTCATGAATTTAATTATCCTATAATTTAAAACACTGTAATCGTTGCTTGGGTTCAGAAAGGGTACAACCTTTGAGGTATATGTGCCCAAAAAAATAAAAGTGGGATTCTTCAAGAAACTTTGTTCCAAAAATATACAGTTTCACGAAAAAAGGAGGGAAAAAATAGATGTAATTTTGTTTTATTATGAAAAATTTGATAAATAAGATGGATAGAGTACCTTCCACTTGACATGGGAAATACGGTTAATAATACGACTGGTGTGTATATTTTATAACGGCATTGATCTAACTGTAATTAATGCTTTTGTCGTATTTATGCATTTCCATCCATCACACGATAAACATTAACTTTTAAAAAGCAGTATTTTTTACAAGTACTTGGAAAGCATCTTAGGAAGAATCATGGAAATATTAGAAAAAAAGGATTTATCAGTAACGGATCACAAGAAATTTCCAGCTGCAGAAAGTGAAACTCCAGATGCTAGAAGACCTAAAGAGAAAGGTATAAAAAATGTGTTTCTATGAAAAATAAGTAAACTTAAGCCAAATTTTCCATTTCTCTTCCAGGAACATGGAGTAAAAAAAAAGACAGGGAATTTGAATGAACTAAATAACAGTTGTTACATTAATAATTATTAAAAATCTATACAAATTGAACTACATATAGAAATTATTTCTTCTATATCTAAAGTAAAGCTTTACCAACTGGGTCGATTAGACTTACATTGGTAAAACATGGCCTTTTATCAACAGGGCGCATGGAGGTTAAATATAATTATCCAACATATTGAAAAAATCGATCAAATTAAGCTGTTTGTAATTAATAGAAATATTTACACTTATAATAATTATAAAAGTAAAAAACTAACATAATATACCAATATATTTCAAGAACAAAATGTGTGGACTAAGATATATTTCTTGAAAAATAATATATAAGTATATATAGATAACTCGGATACTTGATCAAAAGCCGATTGTTGTTTTCTACGAGACATAATTGATCGTTTTTTGAAAAAATCGGAAGAAAAACACAATTGCCGAACTTTAAATCGTCGAATTCTCCAAGCCTTAAATAGCGCTTTGAGGTGGCGCCACAGGCGTGCGTGATGTATGTCTGCGCTGAAATTCTAATCATTTTGCATATCTCACCTCCACTAATGCATGTTGTAAATTTCATGTTATTTGCGTGCTTCCTTCAGGGTGTTACATTTACGGTGGCCAGCAGTGTATAAAGAAAAAAAACGGCAAATATATTTGTTTTCTTTTTTATTTTTTATTCCCTCTCTTTCTCTCTCTGTATATATATATATATATATGAGAGTCGGGTATTATAAAATACCATTTACTTCGATTGTATACAATTAATACTTGTCAAAAAACAAATATTTGTTTTGTTAATATAAACAATTATTTTTAAAAAAAATTGTAAATGGAGGGTGTAATTTAATAGTCGAGTAATATGGAATAGGTGATTTAAAACAGGAAATACTTGATAAAACGTATCTGTCTTTAACTATAAAGGCCATATTTTTTAGAATACGTGAAAGTCATTTTGAAAGTTCGGGACTGTTTACAAAAATCTCATAAATATATAATTTTTCCTAGCTCCAGAACAATCAAATTGAGACCACCAGAAACAGCTTAAGTAATGAATCCCAATTTCTTCTCGTTGATCTTCGAAATGTGTTTCATTACAGAAGATACATATACACACCACATTTATCATACTTACTTCTGAATTTTACATATTTCCTATTCTTTAGTTGATTGGAGTCTATTACAAATAATACATCAGAATGTAGGGATTCATTGCTTTTAACAGTGGAGTCATGTCTACAAGGTTTAGGTCTAGAAGGTCGGTTTAAGTTTGAATTCTTAATGAATTGCTTTTGAATGATATTTTGGAGCCTCTGGTTCCTTCCCTTTATCCATTTCTTTTAGTATATCTGTTATGACCACAAAGCCCGAAGTTTGGCCAGTTTTCGAATCGGCTGGCCAAATCCACATTAGGTGGGACGAGGGGCCAATGCCCGATGTGCTGGAAATGAATAGGGTATATGCGACTTTGGCCAGCCCCGAAGTGTCCGGAACTCCCTGACCAATGTTCAATGTGCTGAAGCAAGACTATTCGGTAGGGGCACTTTCTACAAGCTAGGAAGCGAACATGGTTATCTCAAGCACAACTGTACTCCGGAAGTGAGTTTTCCATTTTGCAGGAGAAACTACTTATAGATTGGCATCCGTGGGCACTGACGAAAAATCATTACGAACCGTTGCCTATTCACAATCGCTGACCGGCGGCCAAGGTTACACTCGATGCAGTTGCACTACCAAGTGCTCAACTAATCGCTGCAGAAGTAAAAATAACAAACTGCTGTGTAATTCGAAATTTCATAAAAGTTTATTTTGTTGTAATAAGTGATGGTACTGATAATTTTCTGTAATAAACTAATTCAGTAGTTATGTGATTATCGTTTTGTTTGTTTGTTTTCTCCAAGGGAGAGAAAACTTTCATAAGAGACCCGGAGGTTTCTGGTACTGTGAGATCCTTACTCACTAAAACTTCTCCTTTCAGACTACAGTCAACCTAGGGCCACCGTACCTGCTTGGCATTTGTTCCGAAGGACGATACTAAGTTACTAAGAGGGGCGGATTCGTCGGAAAACTCCTCTGTGGCAGCTATAATGTGATTATTATTAGCATTACGGTATACAAACACCCAAAATTTGCTCATGACCTTTTACCTCTGAATTTGGCCGATAGCCCCATGCCATTTCGAGAACTGGCTGGCCAAACTCCGAAATCAAGGGAAGATCGGACTTTAGCCTGTCATTGTGTTTACATATTGGCTGTTTTGCGATTAGGCCTGCCAATTCGGGAACTGACCGACTTCGACCTTTGGCCGTAACATATCTGCTACCGTTTTTTTTTTTAATTTCTTATGCAAATAATGTTATTATATACGAATATCCAGCTCTCTTGCCCGTATATATGGCCTCTGCTTTTTTGGAGATGGTGGTGATGTCCCAACGAAAAAGACAAAATTTATTGATTTAAATCTATCAGACATAACCACATCTGGGCTACTGGAAGAATATGCTGAAGGGAATTATAGCTTCTAGATGAATCTGAAACATAGTAACTTAGTAGTATCTGACCTCAGACCTAGGAACAATTAATATAGGATCTATAAAATATTCACTACTAGAGACATTTCGTAACAGTACCTTGATTTTTTCGCGGTGAAAATTTGTTTGTGACTCAGTGTATATAAATTTAAATCTAATAATAATATTTATGTAAAAGAATTCACATATCTATTTGAATTACTGAATAAATTATTTCTTATTACACTTCGTTGAAATTAAAAATATCTTTCCTAGAGTTTTAATCTTAATAGAATAATTTAATCTTTAAAAATATATCGAATGTTATACACTGCTGGCCACCGTAAATGAAACACCAAGAAAGACAAGAGATTGCACAACGAAATTTATTTTGTAGATAACATGTTGACCAAGTATCAAATGATTAAATTTATAGACTTCTGTGAAGTGTGGTTCCTGCCAGAATCAGCAGCCAGATTAGCCGCTCTTGTTGGAGATCAGCGCTGCCACACACCTCGGCATTGATTCAAAGAGACTTTGGATGTGTTCTTGGAGTACACCAGACCAAATGCTTCCACACATTACCAAAGTTGATCTGGTGTGGCAGCTGGGAGTGTAATCTGGGTCAATCGTTGAGCAACCATGGACCACATGTTTTCTATCGGCGAAAGATCAGCAGAGAGAGCCGACTAGGGAAGCAATTCAATCTGGTGATTGATGAAGAACCTTTGGACAATGCGTGCTTCGTGTGGTCACGCATTATCCAGTTGAAATATGGCTGTGGCCAAGCCCTGAAGGTAAAGAAGGACAACTGGCTCCAACATCTCGTAGATGTAGCGCTGTCTGTTTTAAGTACCGGCAATGCGTACTAGAGGAGTGCGAGAGTGATATCCAATACCGCCCCATACCATAATACCCGGTGAAGGACCAGTGTGGCGGTGCATAATGCAGCTGTTCAGCATCCTATCTACACGGTGTCTCAAGACTCGAATCAGACCATCGTGGTGTTGGAGACACATGCGTGACTCGTTAGTAAAGACAACTTCATTCCATTCTGCCGCCCACATCCTTCTTTCATCACTCCATTGGCGGTGTAGACGTCTGTGGTTCTGCGTCAAGGGTAAACCAAGCAATGGACGTCTTGTAGGCAGACCACTCTGCTGTAAACGGCGTCGAATGGTACGCGCAGACACTGAACGATGTGTTACAGACAAATGTGCTGTGCTATGGTTCATGATGTGACTGAGCGATCCGTCACTACCATGCGCATAATTTGCCTATCATCACGTGAAGTGTGCACTGAGGTGGATGCGTTCGACCACGTCGGTCTGTTGTACCCTCCTGTATCCAACGGTCACATATCCGCATTACAGTTGTGTGGTTTCGTCCAACACGACTACCGATTTCCCTGAAAGTTATTCCACAATCTCGGTAGGCCACTCTATCTTTCCTCTGTCGAACTCGGATACTTAATCAAAAGCTGATCACTGTTTACTATGAGACATAACTAATCGTTTTTTGAAAAAAACTACAATAAACACACAATTGACGAACTTGAAATCATCGAAATCTCCAAGCCTTAAATAGCACTTTGAGTTGGCGCCACAGGCGTGCGGGATGTGTGTCTGCGCTGAAATTCTAATCATTTGCATATCTCCCCTCCTCTAATGCATGCTGTAAATTTCATGTTATTTACGTGCTTCCTTCAGGGTGTTGAATTTATTGTGGCACGAGTGTAGTTTTATCCATTCGAAATATTTACAGTGTTTCTTTTATCACACATCACTTGCGGCAGTTTTTTTTTTATTTCTTCCATTACAAATTTAGTTTCAAAACCCACTAAAACAGAATTTGTATATTTTCTTGCAATATATCTGTTATGAATAAATCTTAAAACATTACTTTTAGATTGCATGTCATCAACTAATTCTTTATATTCCTAAAATTATCACTAAAGCAAAATAAAATTTTAGAAATGAAATGTTTGCCAAATCAAATAGAAAGCATTTCTTTTTAATTATGGAAAATAAATATAAAACATGTTTATTAGATTTGTTTCTGGAAATTATTTTTCACGCGAATAAACTTTCAAAAAATAAAAAAAAAAAATTTTGTTTGCAAGATTAATTTTTCAGAAAAGGAAATATATTTTAACAGCTTATTTTTGTAACAGTGAATACTTGAGTTAAAATGAATCTTGTATATATATATATATATTCGTTTTTTTTTTTGTTTTTTCATTTAAAACTAAAATTTCATTAATCACGTTTTCTCCATTGACAAAATAAAACAAAAGTTAATAAGATCGTGGTTGAATAAATTTATTGCTTATCGAGAAAAAAATAAATATGACTTAATTAAATACATTTATAAGTGTAGATGTATGTTTCAGTAATATCCTTAAGCAATTAAATTTAAGCAATTCCTTATTTCTTTGAATATATCGAAAAAAAACTCATTTGTTAATAGAAGAGACTATAAGGACTGTATAATATGTACTTAACAATAAAAATTATTTATAGATTAAAGCGTAATTAATAAAAAATATTATCAGAAAAATTGTTTCTTTAATTTTGCAGTCAAAACTAAAATTAATAAAAAGGGGAAATATAATATTAGAAAAAACCTATCCATTCAATGTCTGTCCATCTTTAAAGAACCCATTAATGTTGAAATACCTTTAAAGATACTAATTGATAGATTATTCCTTTACACATTGCCGTGGAACTTCGTACCAGGGCTTCGAATCGAAACTGTACCAAACACCGGAAAAAAACATTATTTTGTTTGGAACGAAAACAGGGACAGAACAGAAAAATTAGTATTGGTTTATTTTAGTTTGTATATCCTGAGTCATTTTGTTATTGTAACCAACTTATCGATATTTTCTAATTTCATGTCAACGATATACTACCATCATTACATGTATATTGCTTCTTGATTTCCTGCTTGGATGTTCACTAGTACTTTTCTGTTTCAGTTTCTTTCAAAACTATTCGTAGAAGGCAGATTTAATTCAATTGAAGGAGCTAAAAGAATAGTTTATTTAAGATAAGATTATACATAAAATAAACTTAGCCACTCAAAACTGAACTGAAACCGTTATTTTTGTCGGAACGCAACACGGAACTGAACCGTTATACATAATTATATATATAGTCAAAATTCCCCACTACAGAGAAAAAAATAATCAATAATCAGCAAACCCGAAATTGTAAGATAAACCACACATGAGACTTTAGAAGGAATATACTAGAAATTACCAAAACAATAGAAATTGAAATTATATAAATATATGAAAATGCAACAGTATTGTAAACATTGCTGACTTAGGACGTACGGCACTTATGTATAAAAAAGTTTATGTAAAAGTGGGTTTTGAGTATGTTTTTTGGCCATCCTATCTTCCCTCTTTCTGTTAATAATACTGAGCAAAACCCTGTTGAAAATAATGGATAGAATATCTAAATCCATTACAAGAAAATGGTAACGTTCCTAAAAATTGCATTAATTAATGCATAGCCCACGCTAAATCTGAGTACAATAAACAAGTTATTGCCAGATTCTGGACCTAAATAGAAATTCAAAGCATGGGAATAACTGAATAGTAGCACTTTGCAAAAGTATGAAGAAAATAGAAATAAAAAAAATTTAATAGTAAGAGTATATATATATATATATATATATATATATATATATATATATATATATATAGGATTCGCTTGAAGATATTCAAATTTTAAAATGTTTATGTCAAAAGACATGCGCAACAGAAAAATAAAATTTCGCAGACTTTGCATTGGAGTAAGTAAACAAGAGTTTTAACTTCAAGGCATCAAGGTGACATTTATAGCTTCTTAAAAAGTAAAGTCCATTTGATGCAGAGATATTACTAAAAACGATATGTGACGTACCATTATATTTTGTCTTTAAAGTTGAGGATATTTTGAAATAAGGTTACAGAAAATTTAGTATTTTATTGCTTGAATCTCCGTCTGTGACACTTTAAATTGTTAAGCGTTTGAGCGCGTATTGATTCTTTTAATATGTAGATGCTATCATTATATAATTTAAGATTTGTGAGAAAAAAATGTTTGAGAGATATGATGTATGTTTTTTCCAAACTAAACAAAAATAAAATAACTTTATTTATACAAAATTTATTTATAAAAAATAAAGACTTTATCCCCAAATTTAATTTGATCTTTATTAATATTGAATTCTAAAACAATCTGAGGGATATTAGCCGTAGGTCATCGTAAATTTAAACCTCGGTCAAGTGATGAAGATGACATTTACCCATCATAATGGACGTGTTAATCAGACAACAGTAACTTTACTAGAATAGACTCAGATCTCAGAAATCACGTTGGTAGGTTGATTGGTTGATCATGGATAATAATTAAATAGGACCAAAGGTCCTTCTCACAGCATCGGTAATCTGGATGCAGTTATTTTCGAATAAGTAATCGTAGGAGTGTTTGCTGCACTTTTTCCAGAATGGCAGGGCAGGAGAAAAGGTGTTCTGTGGTTAAGTTCCGTATCGTGACAGCGTTTGCAGAAAGAGTGACTTCTTGTCCAATTCTGAATTCTCATGTCCCTAAAGTGTCCTGTTATAAGCCTTGTTAATATGCTTGCCAGACTTATATTAATTTCAGGAATTTGGTGCTTCAGCTTGATTTCTAGCATAAAAAAAATGTTCAGTAGTGCTAATTTCTTAGGAATTCCCAAGTAGCCTATTTTTGTGTAAATATCTGATACCTTAATATACTAATATTCTGAAGGTTCTCAATGCGTTTTGAAAACTTACCTCTAGGGAAATATACTACATGGATTAGGGATACTTGTTCCGATTAGGTTTGCTTATTTAAATAGATATGAAGTTGATTCGAGAAGGTTGTAGAAACTGTAATTAAAAGAAAGACTGAGTATCGATTAGAATCACCAACTTAGATTTAAGCTTGTGGATATATATTAGTAGAGAAAATATTATATTATCCTACCAAACGACACCATAAAAATAATAAGGAATATCATACCTACAGCTCTTATGGGGATTTTTTAAACCACTTAAAACGTGTAATAAAACAAAAGAATTTTCTTAAAGTAAATCATGTAAAATTATGAATAAATTAAACTACTTTTTCAGCTTAAAATTAGTTTACTAAGACATTATGCCATGAAATACTTATCCACAGTTTACATAAATATTAATCTGTAAATATATTTTGGTGTTGTAACACGTTTGTTATTGTGATTTAAATTGCAACAACCAAAACAAAACTAAGAATTAAATAATAGTGCCCATAAATTAATTACCATTAAGAATATCCTTACCTTGTATAACATTGTATGATTTGTTTAGAAAAACGATTATCCATCATTGACTTGGAATAACCATTGTTAAGAAAAAAATTTATATTCATCATGTGGATAAATAAAAATCAGCTGGCTGTAATTTTTATGACCCATTTATATTAAATGGAATGAAACTTAGACAAAAAAATGTTTTTGTTGAAAATGTAAGATATTTTACCTTTTGATTTTTGGAATCACAAGAAATATGTAAATTCCTGCTTCTTTACTTTTAGACTATAATAAAGCTTCCCTGCATTAAAAAGGGGGGGGGGAAACGAAACACTTTCTTCATTCTAATAACCACAAACTCCATTTACTGTTGTTGGAGAGAAAATGAAAGAAAAAAATTATACTCAGATGTTAAATAATTTATCCTTTCTAATAACAAATACAATACGCTGACTTCCCACTTATATTTGACACGCTTGCACATAAATTTCGGAGTCTGTACTATGTCTATAAATTAAAATTTGTATCCCCCAATTTTTTTTTATTCTAAAATTCATTCCTTACAAATGTTTTATCCCTTATTTTTTTCTGTTATCTCACAAGAATTTTGATAAATTCTCCTAAAAGAAAGAATAAATATTTAGAATCACCCTCCCCACATTTATATAGTATATTGAACTCACTTAAATTATTAAAATGTTTAGAAAGCTTACAGGTACTATTTAAAGCATGTTTACAAAGTAATACAATCAGTATTGTAAATATTGTAGACATTTCATTATAAAAAATTATATATTTTTAGAATAATACGAGAGAGATACATTAATTACATTTAATCTGTTCATAAAATATTCAAAAACACGTCTCAACTTATTATTTTTAATTCTGTGAGTAATTTTTTTAACTTAATTTACACGAAAATGAGTTTTCAGCTAATATTTATTTATCATATATGAATAAGATATTTAAGACGAAGTAACTATATAATCTTGAAATATATTTCTCTCGAAAGGTGTATTTTGTGAAATCAGATTTTTGAAATGTTTTGATTTTCTTGGATGGTACAGTGGTAAAAAAAAAGAAAAAAGAACAGTTTTGATAACATAGAAAATTTTAAAATTAGCATTCCTCTTAATGGCTTTAAGGACACTAGGTTTTGATGTTCATAAATAAATTACTTAATTTAAGTCCAGTAGTTAATTTATTTCCAAAAATATATAAAGATAAAAAAATATATTTCTCTTCTCGAATATTTCTTATCCTGTAACTAACTTACATTCCAAATTTCATAACTTTCTGCCTAGAACTTTTGCATTATGTTGGTTTTAAAAATTGAGTAACTAATGTTTTAATTGAGAAAAAACCTAAACATAATAAAAAATATTTGGGTTTATCTTTCTGAAGAATTAATTGCAAATTATAAAATATGTATATCTATTTAAAAAACATCTAATATCTATGTAGTTTTAAATTTATTAATCTTTAATTTTTGATTTAAAAAAAAATTCGAAATTACGCCAGAAAGAAGAGCAAATTGCATCACCATATCATAAAAGAATGCTCTCAAAATATCAAATAAAAGAATAACTAAGAATAAAATATTAAACTTTTATTATAATTAAGAAATTGTTAAATAATCTGTATTTTCTACCCAAAATTCCAAAATGTTTTTTTTTTTAAATATTGCTTATATATGTAAGTTAAATTAAAAATATTTTTGCTTACTATGTTCACAGAATTATATATGTTGTCCTTTTTGTTCAAGTAATTATGTGAGCCAACGTATAAAATGAGAGTTAACTATTCGGTATAGTGGTTAGGGACGCTGGCTTCTGTGCTGTTGGGCATGGGTTCGAATCCAGGAGAAGGAATGTATGTCTGTAAATCTATAGTGCCTTCGTGGCATTGGGGTACTCTAAATAGCCGTCGAGCTGTAAGTCCTCTCGTGAGGTAGGTGGAAGGCCTCTGACCACATCCAGGGTGTTCTCCTTAAGAATTGTGGTGTTGCAGATCCAAATCGCACCTGCATGGCGCTCAAAGCTACGGCTAACGACAGGCATAAATGTAGCCCTGTGTCGCAATGAATTTCGGAAACTTTGATCTGATATTACCGTGTCTAACAGGTTGAGTAAGTAACAACGCATAAAATGAGCTTAAAAATATTTTCCCATTTTTCTTTTCTGAATGAAGGAGAAACACAAATTTAACGAAGAATTTTATATATTCACCAAAATTTTACTAAAATAACTATATATTTAACTGAAACTTAGGCTCCACAAAATGTTATTTTATGTAAAATAGTGAATATGATATAATGATTTAAAGACTTTTCATAAATAAACGTCATTAATTTTCTTTAAAAGTAATTGAACATCAGTGTTAGAATGTAAATTAACAACGTTTAAAAATCTGTGTTTAATTTTTATTGATGATGTAAAACAACAATTGGAAATTTTTTTAGAGAAAGGCAAAAACAAACGGGTATTATTTTTGAAACGGAAAAAAAAAGATGACTGAGTTGAAGAAAAGGAGTCTCTTTTTGTGGGACATTATTTACAAAAGGAAAATAAAAAATTTTGTTATTGTTAAAAAGAAATTTTCATCTGAAAGGGAAGAAATTTATTTCCTCTTTTCAGAGCAATAATTCAAAAAATTATAACCAATAAACATCAAAAGTAGCAGCCCTGCAACTCATTTACATGCAGTTTATTACAAAACTTTGATATAAGTTTAACAATTATTTAATAATCTGCCGCAGTATGAATCTAAATATACATTTCAAAGCAATAAAAGGACTCATGAGATAGTTTATCTTTGGTCTCTATTACTCTTTGGACTTTTTTCTGAACTCTAATGGGGGTATATCGAGTAGACAAACAAGAAAGGAAATAAGATCACAGAATAAAAAGGTTCCAGTCTGGAGAAATAAACAGCTCGGGAGGATCGTATGTTATATACTTAAATTTAGGAGGAAACCGGTTCAGTAATAAAAGGTAAAATACTTTTGTGGATAGTACTTATTTTAGTTTAGGTTCTATTCCTAACTTGTGTCAGTATAAGTAGTGATCGGGGAAACACAAGCGTATAGCTCTATAATAAACCTTCTAAAAAGAATTATTTTTAAATGAGGAATTATTTATATTTGGAGAATTAAAGTACTTGGAGAACGTAAAATTAAAATAAAATGAATATTTTTTTTAAAAATCAGAGGCCGATTTTGCATTACAGATTAATTCAAAAATAATGTGACTAACTTCAGAGTATTATAAACTTTTATTGAATTATATTTTACCTGTGTTTTCCTTAAGCATTGTACATTTTACATAGAACTTTAGGCCAAGCTAAAATAGATTTTTTGAGCATATTTAAGGGTACTTTTCAAACTTTATCTTTGATTGCTTTTTAAAGCCATTGTAATGTCTTACTGTACGTCTATTCAGTTGTTTTTTAAGTACTAATACAAAATATAATCCCAAAGTTCGCAGTCAAGGGATGATGGTAGCCATTTTTCAGGAGAAAGAATTTTTTATTTAAATCTCTCAACCATTTTATATTTGAATTTGCAGTATGACTTGTGCAGAGTTTTGGTCAAAAACAAAATTTTCTTTAGGGTAAAGACGTTTACTTTCTTCGATCACGTGCTTCATAACTTAATTCTGATGGAATTTAGCAGCCATTTTGCATTTAGTTCTTCAACCATAACATACCATACCATAACACCTGACGGCCAACTTGTCTTTTGTAAAACAATTGCCACTATTCGGGGGAAAAAACATAGTATATTCGTTTTGCCAGATGTGGATGGCAGCTGAAAAAGTTATTCATCAGAAATCAACCCTGTTTTGCATCTACCTTTGAGTCACATTAAATAACATTAAATAAAGAATTAATTCAAGGATGTTTACTTCATTTTTCTGCTGTTTTTGCAGAAATTTAATAACATACTGGTTTATTCAATTTCCTATAGCCAGTTTTCTTTATCTGACGACAAATTTTCGATTGTGATACCTATAGCTTCTTTTTGCTAAAGGTCTTTGAGGCAGAGTATCTTCTACAACAACAACAACAAAATTTTGTAACTTTTTTTTTCTTTTTCACAAGGACATTCTTTCGTCCCCATTTTTCCCTGAAGCTTTTCACAGAGACCAAATTTTACTTCTTTTTAAAGTTCAGATAGTAATCCACTAGAAAAATGTATTTCCTAATTTTGAATGCTTTTTTATAACAGACTTTGAACAAACATCGTTAAAACCTTTAAAATTTCGTTTCGGGTTTTGAGGACCTAATTTCTGAACCAAAATTTGATCCTACTGATAAAAAAAGTTAGATTGGTAATTTAAGCGTTAATTTTTTTAAAAATAAAACTGGTAATAAAGTATTTAAAATTTATTATAAATAGATGTCTGCTTTTAAAATTGGTCACACTAATTATAAATTAACTTTTATTGGGAATTTGTTTTGCTATATTATTGAAGTAATATCTGAAGTTAATTTACTAATCAAATTTAAAAGAGTTTCATTTTATTTCAGAAAGTGCAATCTTTTGTTAAGGGACTTGTTGAATTGGAACCGTGTCACTTAGAAATAAGGAAAATGAAGTACACATGTAATGTGATGGTAAAACAAATTTTCGATAACATAAATGTAAAAGAAAGTTTTAGTTGGTGAAAGAAGATAGAACAGTCTGAATGACAAAAAAAAAAGAAGAAAGGCATATTTGTGTAGGAAAAACATCTGCCTGACAAATATATTTTCAAAGAAATCAAACCCTTTAAGAGGCAAAAAAAACTTGTATTAGAGATATATAAAGTGACTGTCACAATTTTAGAGTTTCTTAAGCATGGAATTATTAGTAATAACTGAAGGATCACTTATGAATTTTGATAGGGTAAAAAAACATAAATGCAACAGTTTCTAGCAATCAGCTAAAATAAATACCATGACAAAATAGGGTATAAAGATACCTCTAAAAGTATTCAGTTTTATAATCAGTCATGTTCAAAATTAGACCTCAAATTCCAAATAATATTCACACACACACACAAGTTTTATTATATACTTTTATTTCAAATGGCTGATATAAATTAAACATGAAAAAGAATACTTTGTTCGTTAAAAATTTTAATGTTTAAAACGTTACAGTGTTTTGCAACTAGATTTATTTTTATGGTCCCTTTTTTTATTAGTATAAGAATTAGTAAAAATTTGCCCTAGTTTTACACAGGCTCAAAAATTTTGTGTGAGTAATGTAACTCTAATTTTAATTTTGTAAGAATTTTGCGTTTGTGTTTGTGCAGAAATTTTAAAAAAAGAATACTGTCTGTAGCTCATACATTCTACTCCTTCTAAAAGTACCGTGAGTAAAAATGAAAATTATCTTGTTAAAAAAATTACTAAATAAATTTAAATTTTCGTCAGCATCATATCCCAGTCTTAAAATATTTTGTCCGTAACCTGCCTTCGATACTAATATTTAGGTTGTAAAGTACCTTTGAGAAAAATGATATAGTAATGGTACCTATTATCTCTAAAAAAAGCTTCTCTTGGGACTAATCTATCTGAATGAAATCTTATTATAATTACCAAACATTTTTCCTTCTGCTAATACAAGAATTTTTTCGTGTGATTTAGTAGTCATTAACACTAGAACTAACCCTTTAACTAACCCACTAAACCTTTAGGTATTTTCGCCGTATAACGCGCACCCCATTTTTTATGAATGAACCTTTAAATATACGTGTACAATGCTCTTAAGTTTTAAAGTCCTTTATCCAGGGAATTATCCCTAGTTTAGAAAAAATGCTAAACTTCTACAACCGTTCCTAGCTACAACCGGTTTACACTAGAACGTCAATCGGTTTCGATAGAACACTGGAGCCTGTTTAGTTTGATCTCCTTTCTGCATTTTGCAGGGAATTTGAAAATTTTTCATGACTTTTCATCATTTTCCATGTTGAGGACACAGAAAACGTTTTTTGGCTCTAGGTTAATTAGGACAAATTTTACAACTAAATATACTTAGAATATCAACAGGGGTAGTTTTGACACCAAGATAGTTAATCATTATAAATATCGGTCGTTCAGCAAAAGATAGTTCACTAAGTAGATACCATTAGAAAATTTTCGGAAGTAATATCGCATACTTATTTGACATTGAATGCAATGTTGTTGAGTTCACACCGGAAATGGGTAAATTATACGAAAATCGTTCAGTCTAAGTGTTTCGTTGCACACCATTTGCTTATCTGCTCATAAATATATTTTCATTCGATTTCAAACCATATGCGGATCAGACACCCTGATATTATGACACGTAGAATAGGTCTAAGCTCTCATGAAATTGACTATTTGTTGCAAAAGCTTTCTGAGAATGAATCGAATAGTAATTAGCTGTCTTGCTCTAATTTAGATTTCGTTGAAGACATAAGATTGAGTGATAGTGATTGCGAAGAATCTAAAGAAAGCGCAGATGATATTGATAGTATTTCAGTAAATCCTGAAATATATGTCGTTAAGGATGGCCCAGAATGGATACCGCATAATAGTAAATTTCCTGGCAGATTTGCGACTTGAAATGTTTTGCGGCAAAGCAGTGGTCCAACAAGCTTCGCGAAGAATGTCAATGCCAGTTTTTTATAACATAAAGGGTCAAAATATATTATAATTACATGAAATAATATTATAAAGTCTTAAAACTAAACCCTACTGAACAGTAGCTTTGCAATTATTTAGTTATTACATTTATTGTATATATTTTATATCGCGGTGTATCGAAACGACACCGGTGTACGTTTAAGGGTATTCGAAATCCCGTATATTCTATTAATGAACTAGGATAATGCCCTCTTCTAATATCAACAACTTAAGAATAAAAACCTTAGTTAGAAAGATTTCGTATACCACGGCGTAAATTCATTAGTTTTCTTTGATAAGGATTTGAAGATAACTTTCCATTTTTTTCAAGAAAATATGGAATTAAAATGCTTTGCACATAAATGATTACGAGGAATTAATATCTATTGAAAATTTTTTGATTGGATTAGGGTTGGATTTAATTGAACACCTTTGTTGGAAATGACAATAATACTAAACTTGGATGTGGATTATAAGTATCCCAAATCACGCAATAAATATAATTGGGAAGTTAAGCACTGGTTAATGTGTCACTTTAAAAAACGATTACTAGAAATTTTCAAAATGCATTTCAGAATAAATTAACATACTAAATGTATATGTGTATAATTAATTTTCTTTTGGAAAATTATAAAAATTATTATTTATATTATGTATTATACTGCTCCCCACAAATTTAAATCTTTAATTGAGCATGAAAGGAAGATTATATTACATTAAATGGTCATCTGTAAAAACAAATTAAAATTTTACAACAAAGTGAAACTGTGCCAGCTATATTTTCGAAAATTCATATCTATATTTTTAAAAAAATAGCTATGTTACTAATGATGAGATTCTTTTACTTTGTTTTTTGTTTTGTTTATTTTTAGGTTTAAAGAATGATCAGGAAAGAAAATTACAAGCCACAACATTTGGAAACTACATAGTGTAAAGAAATTTTACTTCCTCAGAGTAGAGACAAATGGCGCTACTTGTCCTACAGTGGGTTTGCGGGTAGGTAGTGGAAGTTCCCAGGCATTTCAGGACGATTGATTCGTAGAAGTTTATGGTGGAGAGGCAATGAACAGACAACTTGTATCGAAATGGTGTCACTCTTTTCAATCAGCAGATAGGATGTCGAAGACCGCAGTATGCCAAAGAGCAGCCGGCCAAGTTCTTCAATGATAGAAATCAACACGGTATGAACTGACGGGGTGATTCAAAATATGTGTAAAATCTCGTTAGAGCTGGAACTGAGCTATGGCATAGTGACTCATATCGTTTCTGATGTGCTGTAAAATTCCAAGAGTGTGCTGGAAAAAATCCGCCGAGACCTGATTCAATGGACAGGGACCTGATTTTACAAAGACGGATAAAACAAGTTGGTTCTGCGTTTTGATAAATGCCTGAATAGACTTGGTGATTATATCGAAGAGTGATAGGCACGTATGCCTCTTAATTCCATTTTCTAGTTTCTGTCTATTGTTATTAAATATTTCCTTATTCGACGTTTATCTCTTTTATCGCCTTTCGTAAATAAATTAACTAATTGTTAAAGGTAAAAATAGACAATAACTCTTAATATTGATCTTATACTAATTATATTAGCCCAATAAAAGGAAATAATAACCCAATACTACATATTACGTTGATGAAATTTTGAGCTCAAAAGAAAATAAATTAAATATAATTTTTTTTATATTATTTTAAAATATCATTAAAGTACTTTTCTGGAATAATAATACACACGTTTTAATTATATAAATAATGTTCTTAAGTTTTTGTAATGTGATAATATTTTCGTAGCGAATAATGCGATAATTTTACAGTTGCCTATCATGAATTTTTAGTTTATTCGAAAAAAATTTATTTTTTATACTATTGTCAGTTCAAACATATAGTGTATGTGTGTGTCTTCTTTCCTTTAGAGTTATAACATTCCTTTCTTGAAAGAACTTCACGAGGCAGCTCGTTACTAAGTATATATATATATATATATATATAGTTCTTTTTATTAAGTTAGACATCTTAGGTGATACATGGGCTCTGATTTGTTCTTTAATTCGATTAGATTTTACTATGGGGATACAAAGACAGTGTTCTGTGTGATATATACAGAAACATAAGTGCTGGGTTATAAAATGTTTAAAATTTTACATTCAGAATTTGAAGAAATACGATTATTTTATACGTAGTTAGTTACACATAGCGTCAGCAGATTTGTAGCTATGTTGCGCTAAACCAATATAACCATTGGGATTCAGGATGCCACTCAGTAGGAAATATTTGGAACAATTTGATTCCCGTGACAATACATGAAAAACTTTGGAACTGTGATAGAAAATACATACTTAGTTTTATTATAATGCATGATTTAAAGATAAACAAATACCATAGCAAATAACTACAAAGCAAGCAACACAAAACACCAAAATGACGTTCTCAATCCTGAGAACAGAACCTTCGGATCCGAAACCGAGTAACTTAACCACTACACCAAAATGATCACCATGGTGCAGAGGTTGTTACTGGCTTATATAGTTTATATCACTACAAAACCATGAAAAATTTACATTATGCGTTAGCGGCGATAAAATTTGCAGATCATTAGCAATATAGCTAAGAAGCATATCACGGGCGACCGCAGCGCCACTCGCAAGCGCTGTATAACAAGAGCACTGATTGTCAATTAATTTTCGTGCTGTTTTGTGTGTGTGTGTACGCTTTTTACTTATGCTTCATGGAAGACATCGAGCGTTCTTTGACGAAGTTTCTGAATCAACCAAATGAAGAACAGTAGCCTAAATGGATTTCGGATTATCCTTCAGAGAAATTGGTCAACGTGTTGGACGAAACCAAGCAACTGTAATGCGGGACTGTCATTGCTGGCTGCAGGAAAACGACGGACCAAAGGGGCTGATCACACCCACTTCGTTTAACCACTGCCCGTGATTACAGGTGGATTGTGAGCATGGTAGTGAAGAATCTCGCAGCCACATCATGGACCATACCACAACAGATTCAGTCTGTTATGCACCGTTCGGTGTCCGCTCGTACCATTCGACGCCGTTTGCAGTAGAGTGGAATATCTACAAGGCGTTCATTGCTTCGTCTATCTTTGACTGGAAACCGCACGTTTTCGCCACCAATAGTGCGATGAACAGTGGGCATGGACAACGGAATGGAACTACATCGTGTTTGCTGACGGAACCCGCTTCTGCCTGCAACATCACAATGGTAGGATTAGAGTTTGGAGATACCGTGATGTGAGGCTGCTGAACGCGTGCGTTATCCATCGCCACACTTGCCCTGCCTCCGGTGTCATGGTTTAGGGTGCTATTAGAATTCACTGCCACACCACTCTAGTACGCATGGCCGGCACACTGAACAGCCAACGCCGCATCTCTGATGTGTTGATGCCCGTGGTCTTTTCATACATTCAGAGCTTACCATCACCCATATTCCAACAGGATACTGCTCGACCACACGGCAAACGCATTGTTCAAGGGTTCTTCTTTACCAATCTGATTGAATTTCTTCTTTGACCTGCTTGTTCTCCGGATCTATCACCAGTCGAAAACGTTGTTTCATGCTTCCATAGCTATTGACCCACGATACACCACCCGCTTTTATACCAGATCAACTTTCGCAATTTATGGAAATCTCATGGACTGCTGTACCCCTAGAATACATCCATAGCCTCTTTAATTCTATGCTGAAATGTGTGGCAGCGGTAATAGCCAACAATGGCGTCTGCAATAACTTCTGATTTTGATCCAAATCCCCCACGTCCCAAGAAGCTGTAGTTTTAATCGTTCTATCTTTGTATAACATGTTATCTGCAAACTAAATTTCGCTGTGATATCTCTGGTCATTTAAGGTGTTTCATTTTGTAAGACCAGAAGTATATTTCTTCAAATTTAATAAAATATCAACATTATACATATGTTATATATTAATTCTTTTTTAAGCATATTTAATGAAATAAAAAATAAACAGGAAATATAAGTATTCCTTCAATATAGTTAACCAAGAAATAAACATTTTTATGCGTTCCTTGTCCCTGCACCTCTGTATTTTACACCGCTATATCAAGGATATACCTTATGACTTTCGATTTAACATACGCTTCTAAATGTTCAGTTGTTAAATTACCTCTTTGCAGATTTAAATATTTCTCATATGGAAAATAATTTGTTCACATCGATACGTGTAACCATAAGCTGAAAGCTGAGTACATGTGTTTTTTAAAACAATTAGATCTTTCTAGCAAGGGTATCCAATAAGTTAAAATAAATGTTATCTTATCTTTCAAAAATTTTAGTAATTCCGTAAAATTAGCTTTTCATAATTCTGAAAATGTTCGTTCAACAAGCTCCAATTCAAAATCATGAAAATCTGAAATTCAATTAAAGCAATTATAAAGGGGTGTAGAACGAGCTGAGGATTGTACAGCGTGCCAATTCTGGCAGGTATGCCACAGGTTCCCAGTGTCTATTATAGAAAATCAGAATTGTAATGGCTTCGTAACTTTCCATTTCACTTAAAGCATTTGTTGATTGGTTAATTTTCCCGTTATTTTTATATTATATTTGACTTTATTTGGCCTAATGTAATTTTATGCCATCTATTTTTTTAAGATTTGCATGACAGTGCTTCTCAAACTTTCAGTATTTGCGATTTAATTTTCAAACATAGTTTTCATCTCGATACCCCTTCCCCCACTACTATAACAATGTATTGATTGCAATGAAAATATACTTTGACATAAAGCTATGATACAACTTCAATTATAAACATAATAAATTTATCAGATAATTAATATATTTTGTATATGGTAAGCCTATAAGAGGCACTAGTAATTATTAAACTTATTTTAATTTAGTATTGATAAATTAATTATCAAAACCATTGCACAATGCAGATACATTTATAAGTATATTAAATCAGCGCAGATGTGTATTTAATGTTTCTTATGTCAGAATGTATTTTATTTTCTTTCAGTAAATTAATACTTATTTCGTATATTTCATTTTGGACACTTCAATATGCTAGTTCCCCCACATAGGGATATCACACCCTTTAGAGGGGCGTACCCCCCAGTTTGAGATATGCTGTTGTATGGTCTTGTTTTCTTACTAATTGTTGCTCACATACAGGTGTTTTGTGATTTATTTAATAAGAAGACGTTTATAATTGTAATTTGAAGTGCTTAGTAAAAATCGTGTGAATGCAAAAATAAAATTCGGTACATAAAATAATTTAAGTCTAATTTTTTCATTAAAAATATTTAGCTGGTTAGATATACCTTTATTTTCACAAAATTTCATAATTATATAAATAAATTTTTTTGAATGAGATTAAAACACAATATATACTTACTACTTTTAAAAGGATAATGAGCAGTGCTTGTTCAATACCATCGAAGTTATAAGCAACATGGACAAATGTTTTTGAACCATTCATAGAAGTGTTGAAATTTATAAACATAAATGCATGTTTATTTTTCAACATCAATAATTCACAGTAAATCTATACTTCGTTAGAAAAGGAGATCTCTATTTGTAATGAGTATAAAGTTAGATTGAAATTGACATATAATTGAGAGGTTTAAATTAATAAAAGCTGGATAATGGGAGTTGAATCTGTTAAAAGTTCAACAACCGTATTGACTAATGAAAGTCGCGAGAGTGATAAAAGGAATGAAGAATTGACATTTGGGGTTATGTCACGTGTAACGCAGAAAGGATTGTTCTTAATTAACATGCTGCAGTTATTTAATTCAAGCGGAATTTAAGGGCATGGACTCATATCCTGATGAATCGATATAAATCTTATCAATTTATTAAGCCCGCATTGGTGAATCTCACACTAAAACTTCAATTAAAATTTATCGCTTAAATCAATAAAATTTATTGATGAAACGCAATCAAATGTTGCTAGGATTTCAAGGATTGAAATCAAATCAACGATTGGTGTATCAATTCGAAATGCTTAACGTTATTTTCGATAAACATATTTATTATAGTCTAGTGAAAAGCTTTGAAGTTTTATAAACTCTTTTAACTAGAGTAGGTTTATTTCACTTATTAATAATTGTTTGTTAATGAATTCCTCTTTAACATTAGCTGATGAAATTTATTCTTTTTTCATGTTTACGCAAAACGTTCGTTAATTAAATGAATATTTCCGTGATATTTGGTTCCACAATTATTTTAAGCCACTGGTCTTTGTATATCTCATTAATCTATTAAGAGCCTTTTGAAAGTGAGAAATATGTTTACCAAAATTATAAATGTAGAGATTTAAAAAAAAATCCAATACATTTTAATCCAATTATATATATATATAATTCCATATTTGTTTCTTTCAATACTCCTGATAAAATTTACCTTAAAATGTGGAATATTTTAAATGTATTATGAATTTGTTGATGTCTCGATTGAACTAAAGTAGATAAAATCAATATAATAAGGTGACATTTTATTTTCTTTACAAACATTTCAATACTTTTTTTGTTCTATTATCATATTAATGACTTGAATTAATGTCCAGAAAATTGTCAACAGAAGGAAAATAATTATTGCATCTCAAACACACGCACACATACTACTAGTCATTAAAATTAAAATACTATAAAAGAGGAAATAAGGAAAATGCCAAACTCATCTGAAAGGATGTAGATAAGAATATATGCAAATAATTAGCATTTAAATCACTCGAAGTGTTGGGAGAAAATGCATGTAAAACTCTGCAAACACGAAAGTTATGCAGTGGTTTATACCGAATCGAAATTAAATTTGACTGCGATCATGCCCTGCTTAATCTATAGTTTGCTTCAATATCCGAAATTTAATTTGACTAACTCTGTTATGCTTCAAATTACACAAATCGTCGTTCAAAGCTGTTCCCAACAGATTTCAGTTCGAACCATGCACAAAAATTTACAGATGATAGTAATACAGAGACAGACACCTGAGAAGCAACCACTCATTTCGATTTTAAATGCAAAAAATTATATGGAGTGGCATCGGGAAAGAAGACACTGAACATCTGAGGATTGAAAACGGGTAATGTGGTCGGAGGAACCACGCTACACCTTATTTTGTACTGATATAAGTAGGGTTTGCTTCCCCGGGATCCCGGTGGTTTTTATTCAAATCCCGGGATTTAATTTTTGTCTGAATTCTATTTTGAATTTTTTTTCAAAGTATTATGAATCGGGGACTACATTTAATGTATCTTATTTACTTTTTTTGCATTGTATACGTTTATTATTGGTTTTCTTACGTGTTGAATCTTGAAGATTTCAAGGCGGATGTGTATGTTAAACCGTGAAATTTAATACGTTTTCTCTTATTTTCTTCTGTAACTTTTCCCCCTTCACGAGTGGGGTCAGAAAACAGACATTTCTCCCACCCTCAGGATGTCCGGTGTCTGCTAACTTGGACAGAGGCAATTAGAATTTTTGGAAGATATCTAGTAGGGTTTCAGCCCCAGGATCCCGGTGTTTTTTCCAACCCCGAAATCCCGGGATTAAAATAACTAATTCAGGAATTTAATTTTTGTCTGAATTATATTTAAAACATATTTTCTCATAAAATTTTTCTAAGAATTTAATTCTTCAGAATTTATATTTTGTTTATGAAATATGTATGCAGAATTTTTTGTGCAATTATAAGTGCTATAGGTAAAAAAAAAAATATATGAACTTCTTTCACATTTCTCGCATGGTAGAACGTCGCACAGATCTTAGTGACTCACTGCAATGCCTACACAATAATATAAGAAACATCACAAGAATATATTTTGTCACAGTTCCTTCTTTAACTAAATGCAGTTAATTAATAGTGGATCTACTTGGAAGACTTAATACACTTAAAATCCCATTGCATTACTAACAGCTCATGCAACTGGATCTTCAATTTCAAATGAAGTAACTCTTGAAACTGATTCATATTATGATTCAATAACTGGATCAATTTATGCGTACAAAAACCATTAAGTGTAGCAGAAGAAAACTAAATAAAGTTATCAAAGAGGTATATGCACCAATGCAGTCTATTAGATTTGAGACACTTCGATCAAAAATTCAAAAAGAAATATCTCTTTTTTGAAAATGGAGGGAGGCATGATGACTCCGGAAAAGAACATACTCCTAATTAATGACGATAATACCTACGAGAAAGAATCCGAAAGTGCATTTTCTTAGGCAGGACAATTTGTAACAAAAATAAGAAGCCGTTTCAACAATGAAACGCTGGAGGAGCTGTGTTTTTATAAGCTTATTTACAGAAACACAAGAAATGAAGAAATGCTTTTTTTTAAAAAACTAATTATGTACTATATTTATTTGTTTTTTTATGATGAATTAATATTTTTATTTGTTTCATTAAAATAATATTAAATCAATTTTTAATGTTTTCAGTTTTATTATGCAATTTCAACTATGCTAATACGTAAGTATTTTTAAAAAGTAGTCCAATCCTAATCCCGGGACCAATCCTGGGATACCGGGATTTGGATAATGTATTCCCGAAATCCCGGGGTGGAAAATATGCCACGGGATTGCAAACCTTAGATAGAAGAGGTTGAATTTGGTGAGAACGAATGTAACCATGAATCTATCCTGCCTTATTCGCGCTATGCAATGCTCTCTGGTGGGAGTATCATGATATGACATATATCATGACGTATCATGAAGCGGCATGGCCAACACATTCTGCATGCATGGTAGAGTCTGTAAGTGAACCTGGTGCTCTTTGAAGGTAAACAAACAATCATGAGGTGCCTAGATATATTGCCAAATTTAGTCCCCCCTGCAATGTTGCATTTTTATCCTGGCGATGAAGGACACTTCGTGAACAATAATGTTACTATACATCGTTCAAGATGAGTTAAAAATTAGTTCCCTGAACATCAGCCTGACTTTCAAGACCTTCCTGCGCCCCTGTATAGTGATAGGTGGCAGGCAATGGGGATGATCCCCAAGCCATTCATAATTTTGTGTGTTCCCTTTGTGTAAAGGATGTTGTTGAAATTCTTTAGACTGGGGTGAGTTTCAGGGACTCAGGGGTGACTAGCCACATAAATTTATTTAAATTTGTAACTTTGCGCCTAAGGGTTGACCAATAGAAAATGTTGTTAAAGAGTTCGCGAAAGAACAGTGGGAGTGATGTGACCTTCCTTAAAAGGCACCGCGCGACAGTTTTCGACAACTTCTCTATATTTTATTTAGACCCCTCGATGTAGAAAACTCGTAGACTGCGCGAGACTCTGGTTGTCTCCGCAGCCACCATCACTCTGCATCCGTTACAGATAAGTGCTCAAATTTTTATTCAATATTTCCTTAATTTTTATTCTTATTTGTGTTTAATTTAAAACTTAAATTTGTAATGTAATCGTGTATTCTAGTAATGTAATAAACTAAATTATTTAAATTTTAAACGGAGTAGCGTTATTTTTGACTTAGTTAGAATAGATTAACTCACTTGTAATGTGGACTAAAAGTTTGAATAAGCGAAACTGGGTATTATGTAAGTTAACTCAAGTGAATTTTAAGAGTAGTTAAAACGAGCGTAGCATTAATAGTTCGAATCTTAGCCCTAAGGAAATTGTGTGAGATATGGTTGAAAGGCACAACGGACAGCACTCTCCTCTTCAAGTTAATTAACCGGATATAAAAAACTGCTCAAATGAGGGCACTCTCAGGATGTAAGTGCACTCAAGAAGCATGTAGACTCGGCGCCCAAATGAATCAGAGCAGTTATCTGTGCAAAATGGGGCTAAATATAATATTTATCTTCGGTTTCTAACTCATTTTGGTCAGAGCTTACATATAAAAATTTTCCTTGTAGAACCGCTTTTTATACAATCAGTGTTCTGTGTTTAGATGGAGCTTACAACACTGAAATATTTTACGAATATTTTTTTTTAATTCCTTCTGATAATAGAAAAATATTTTTTAGTATTTTTAATTAGCTTTCTTTACTAGTCTTCTGGAAAAAAATAATTAATTATTTCGATCTTTATATATTTATCCCAGTGTTTCTCAAACAGGAAACATTCACGAAATTGAAAAATATATTTTCATTTCTCAATTTTACTTTGTTTACAGTGGTAAGGCAATTGATATAAATTGGTCCTGATTGTTGCGCCAATACTCTCCATATTTACTATATAATTTATTTTAAATTAATTTCAGAAAGTATGTAAATAAAGATGAATTACCGTAAAATTCGGCGTACAACGCGCACGTTTAATATCAAAAATTCGATAGAAATTATAGTTCGCGCATTATACGCCGGGTACAAAAACGCTACCATTAAAAAAAAATTTTAAAAAGTGACAGTTTTAGAGACTGCCGATAGAAGTGAAAACTTAGAACTTTTAGTATTAAAATTTGAAATTTCATAAGGTTTGAATTAAAATTATCAACATCAATCTGGTTTTCACATCTATTGACACTCCGAGCAACAATTATATGCACATGTTTATATGGTTTTTTTATTATTCAAATATATTACGGGCTGTACAGATAATGACAAAATATAAATACAATTCAATGAAATAACAATCAATATACAATTATATTATTTATGGATAGTATTTGTATTTACTTAAATATCAATGTACTTGATTTTTAACATTATTTTAATTGTTTGCATCATTAATTTCAACAATATTTAGACTTCTCGTAACTTCAATTATTACATTTTGTTCTAAAAAAGGTAAAATAGACTTATGGTAACTAAAGTAAGAAATTAAAATGTTTGCTTCAAATTTATCTAAGTATTGCGTTAAAACCGCATCGATCGTCGTTTTATGTTTTGCACTACTGAATTTTCGATCAATGGACATAGTTAAATTAAGAGTTTCATTTAGAAATTCAATTAGTGGTAGATTTTTAGCATCTGCAAAATTAATATTGAAGTCTCCACTTAAAATCATCCGTACATTATCATATTTTTTGCCAAACCTTTTTCGAGTATTTCAGAACTTTCTTTTGTATAAATCATTAACTTTTCGAATAAAAATTGCTGTATCTGTCTCATAGGTTTTCCAGGCGAAACATAAACGGCAACCATCAATATGTATTGTCCATTCTGAGAAACCCAAAGAGCAACGCATATTTCGCCTATATCAGAAACAGTAACACCAATGCTTTTAGTGAATTTAGTATTATGTCCATATTTGAAGTAATGAAAAGTGACGGGTCTTGAGTATTGTGATAAATAGCTAAGCCTGCTGCTGGAATTTCGGGTATTTTATAACTTACAAAAAAGTTGAAATTCAGAATATTAAGTGGTTTTTCGTTTTTCATACGAATCTCTGACAAAAGCAGAACATTTGACTTTTTTACGAAAGCATCATTTCTTAGGTCAGCTGCATGCGCATGCAAACTTTGACAATTGAATGAAAATATCGATAATCCATTCTTGTTGGAGATGAATTCTAGAAAAGTTTTGGTGACCGTTTATAGTGTATTGTTTTGCAATCTTTCCAATTCTAACGTTAGATACTCTCGATGACATATTGATCTTTTATGATGTTTATTTGCATTAATAACCATATTTTAAACTTCAACACATTAATCTTGAATTATTATTAGATTTTATAAAAATTTTAATTTCAAAATCCACGATAAAAATATGATTGAACAACTAGAAGTCTGTTTTACCACGGTAGTAAGAAAACGTCTAAGCCACTGTGAAATACTAATCCGGATTGCGTGATGCATTGCAGATGTTAAATATTACAAAATAAATAGCACAAAATTTTCAAACGCCAGAATAAATATGAAGATTTAAAATAATTTTAAATAATATAAAATTTTCAAACGCCAAAATAAATACGAGTATTTAAAATAATTTTCTGTTATTTATTTTTTATCTTAAAAATATTAGTTTATTTATTTAGTACTCACTATTGTAAAGCATAATGATTCTTCAATTAAACAATTCAAATAATAATGAAACAAAAACACTATTTCAACAATGCACAGACAATACACATTGAACTTTTCACGAAATCCATTCGCTTTCACTTATAAGAGATACATAGCACTATACGTCAGCTGTATAGCTACAGATATACTGCTATAAGCATGGCGCGGCCACGGTGGCCGAGTGGTCTAGGCATTCGATCATGGCTAGCATGTCATGAGTTCGATCCTAGTACCACGTATAGACCCGCCGTGTAGGGGTGCGATGCACGTTAAATCTGTCGAGAGCTTAAACGTCCTCCCATTGGTGTGGTGTGGTAGTTAGGAGAGGGGGTGCCAGCTCAGGTGTCATCCGCGTCACTTGACCATGGTTCAAAATTACGCGGACCGTCGCCAAAAGCCCTCGTGTTGCTAATCAGTGAGACGTTAATATTCTCTCACTCGGTATAAGCATGTCGGTGACGCGAACGCACGAGATTTCCCCCATCCAAAAAGTGTCTAAGGCGAATAGCACACTGTGCGTGCGCCAGTCAGAGCATGTTGGTGATGCGAACCCATAAGATTCTCCCCTACCAAAAAGTGCCCAACGCCGCAAAAGAAGTGTTCACTTCAATAATGAGCATTAAAAATTAAGGCTTCTATATAATATCGAAAGACTGTTTATTTAAAAGAAACCTCATGCCTTATGATCTTAAAGGGTAATATTTCTAGACGTAAAATACAATTTTTTTTTTCAATAGTCTGGCATAACATCTCAAATAAATGACTTAAAAATATGAAAACATTTAACATGTAAGTTTTGGTTTCATCGTAAACATTCAAATAATGCAGCTAGAAAGTCTAAGTGAGCGTTTTACGCCGAATAATACAGAAAGCGCTTTTGTGGGAAAAAACTTTTATTCAAACTTTTAAGACAGACACTTCAATAAACATATATGAAATAAGAGAGGATTTATTCATATGCATTGCTTCTATGTAGATATTTTTAAGATGATAGTAAACAACAAAATGATTTTTGAGCCTTTTTTTAACTCAGAAAAATATTTTTAGTTAAAATCACCTCGTAAGAAAAGAATGCTCTACTTATTTGAACTCATTTGTAATTAGAGAGCACAACAAACAATTTATAAAAATGAAAGAAGAAAAATTCCCGCAAAACTGCCCTAAAACTTCATATATACTTTAACTTCAACCAAGATATTTTGAGACAAATAAAAATTCCATTCTTTTGCGGGAACAGTAACACTTTTATAATTTTTTTCTCTCTGTGCCTTGTTTGAAAACTCTCGTGACATTCTTTGTCATAACTTGCCTTTTTTCTGCCACAATGAACAACTTTTCGTTTCTTTCCAATTACCCAAGAATAAATGACCCCTAAAATTACTGACGTTCTGGATATACATCTTTAGTTAAGAAGCTATATATTTATAAATAACGAGTCTAGGTCCTTTTAAATATTAACGTTATCCTTAGCTTATTCTGGAAATCCTTTGATTATTTTTACTTACTTTATTTACTTTCCTAAATTTGCATTTTCTGTATTTTCCTTTGTTAGATTTTGAGTGGAACTGTTTAAGAAACTTTTTTGTCATGAAATTCTTTCATTAAGGAATCTTTTCATGTTTTTTAAAGTCACGAAGTTTTCTTTATAATAAACAAGTCTTAAATTTTTCAAATAATGACTTTAATATATTCAAGAGACACAAAAGCTCTCTAGTTAGAATTCCACGATTCTTTTGGAACTTTAAAAAAAATTTTTTTTAAAAAGGGCACTACTGAAGAAGACAGAAATTGAAAAATAACGAGATCAAACAATGTACAACATAATCTGATTGTAACAATAAAATCTTTGAAGCAAATATTTAATATTTGGTTGTACGCATATTTGATTGTTTACTAAATTAACAATAGGTACGAGGAGATTTTAAACTGATAAGGCAATATCAGAAAACAGTGTAATTTTTTAAAATATGAATTTTTTGTACAATGAGAAGTAAATCAATTACAAAATTTAAAAAATCGTGATTTTTTTTTTATTTTTACATTAAGCAATTTTTGCAAAATAGTGTAACAGTTTTTACAACAATTGTTAAAATTTATGATCACCAGAAGTAATTACGACAATGACAATGTCGTGATTGATCAGAAATTTCTACAAATGAGAGCAGTAGATAAAATATTCATTTTAAATACATTTTATGTAATTTTTTACATAAATTGTTTATTTATATGGTTGATTACATCCTTTTATTACATATATAAATTTATTTACTATTTTGACTCTAATTTTTGAACTCCGATATCATGGGCAATAAGTGCCCATGCATTAATATTTGATGATTTTGCATTTTCACTTTTTTATTGGCGAGGTTGTAAGTGAAACATTTTTAAAATAATTTCCTAGCTATACACAACACACAAGTTTTGTACAAAAAAAAACATACCATAATCACATACTTCTAAGATATTTAAATACATATCACTACTTAAATCAGTTGCATAGAAACTGAATACAAATACTAAATTTCAAAATTATTATTTTACTAAGTACGGGAAGTTTAACATAGAATTCATTTCATTCTTTTCCCCCACATCATGCAATCTCTTTAACAACATGTTACATATAACTAAAGCTATTAGATCTTACAAAATTATATTCAGAGATTGATTCACCGTATGAATTATATGGATATCGAGTCTCTCTAGTGAACGAACTCATTTCGCACTCTGAAAAATAATTAATTAAAATTTTGCTGATCCTTTCCAGGAAGGAAACTTTAAGCTTTGCCATTTTCGAAGACTAATATTAAATATCCTTGGAAAATATATTAGAAGAAGGAGATCGATTACCTTCTGTTTCAGGAAACGTGCTCCTTAGTTTAGAAACTGCGCTCAGTTTTAGACTTTAGAGAAAGCTATAAAATGCCCAAAGGATATCATGGACACTCTGGAAGCATGTTCCAATTTATTAAGTTCAATTGATCGTAAGATCCGATTTTAATTCCTTCCTTTATATTAAAATATCCTTCTCTCTAATTTTAATCTTAATGGCTTTCGATGGATTGCATCTAATAAATATGTTTCCCAATTTATAATTGTGAAGTTAGGTAAAATTTATCTAAACGGAATACGAATGATTAAACGTGTATTAAAATGTCATTTCATGAGAAAAAAAGGGAATAGCTCTAAGTGTTAAAAAAATTATTATCAATTATTTAAGAAAAATAATAGTTTAAATTTCTATAATATTTTGCTAACATTTATACATGCGCTTACATTTATTTATTTTTTGAACAATATCATTAATTCACATAACAATAATAAAAAATGCAACGAATTCCATGTCATATACGAATAGAGTTATGAAATTTATTTTTATCAAACTTTTCTCAAAATGTTTAATTTTACAGATCAGAATACAGTTTTAAAAGTGACTGTTTAATATTTCTGAGAAGAGAATAAATATATTACTGGTATACATTTTGCTGGGTAAAAGCAAAATGTATCTATTTAAGAGGTAGCTTTGTACTAGCATTGTACAAAACTACCTCTTAAATAGATGCTTTCTTAGTACATTAATAAAATTGCTTTCTTTTATTTATATTTAAGTATTTTTTTATTGATAGGGATGTTTGTGTGTTGGAAATAAGTAAGAAATATACAAATGTAGGCGTTTGCGTATAAAATCTGCTAATTGTGGAATTTGACACAAGTAGACGTAATTAAATATATGACTCAACTTTATATTTAACTAAGCGTATGCTGCCTGACAAAAAATTAGCAATTATAAACGCATTTTAAAAGGAAATGAAAATAAGCAAACAGTCAGCATCGAACAATAAATAATATTCATTTTAATGGCAATACAGACAGAAGATTTGTGACAATAATTTCTGCTGCCACTGCGGATGGCGATATATTATGTTACCAGCCATAGCACAGAACGAATAGGCAATGCGTGTAACAATTGTTCCTCTTGAGCACTAAAAGCCTTTCATTTACTACAGTTAGTCATAAGAGCTTGTTATCAGCATCGCATAAAAATATGAGCATTTAAGTTCAGGATGTTATCGATGGAGGAAAGATTATATCCGTTGAATGTGCAGAATCTGTTGAACTGAGCAATATACAATATCCACCAGGCTCTTTAAACAATCTTCGGTCTATGCCAGCTGTATGACACTGGAATTTTGTCCTGTTGAATGTATCCATTCCCTACAGGTACGTCCATTTCATAAGATATGTACTTCCGTCCATATATACTTGATTGTACTTCATAACACTTTAATACCCTTGGGTATTCTGACATTCTTCCACTCGAATCAAAGGACCTATATTAATGTCAAAGAAACATCACACAAACCATATTATGAAAGCTAAAAGGAATCTGACTTGGCAAAACCCTGCAGATAAGAGTCCTGGTCTATCTCTACAGCGCAGGAGATCCAGGGCTCTTCAGTCAACCTTGGCGAGCTGTAGAAGTGGTCACCTGCACAGTATGATTTTTATATAGGGGGTAAAGTCTTTCTTTGCCTAACCCTGCTGTCTCCCTCCTTCTCCTGCTCATCTTCTGGACTACTGGGGCATTTCCCTGAGACAGTTGTTTGGAGATCAAGATCTGGTTTGTGACATTTTTATGCGGGAATATCAAATGGACTTCATGTAGGCATTCCGGCTCCAAGGAGTTTTGAAACAACAACAACAACCATAATATTTTCGCCACCAGATTTAAAAATTCTTGCAATACAGGTGTAGTTCATTCTTTCCTTCTGTTTTTCCACATTCAACCACAACCATATAAATGATGTAACTGTAAATACGATTCATTGGACCACATGACCATTATCCAATCATTTACTGTCCAAACCTTGTACTCCTTTGCGAAATGGAGACGTTTGCTCTTGTTCAATACTGACAGTAGAGTCTTTCATACAATCATTCGCTACCGTAGTTTATACCATCTTATGTGCTGCAAACACTTTTTTCAGAGACGTACGCAGTAAATATTTGATTAACCTAGGAGCAGTCATGCAGGGAACAGAGTCACCTGAGGCTCATGAAATCTTTAATTATGTGAAAACTGTTTATTGTTTACAAATGACCTTATTAGCAACATCTTATTATGACAGAGAGAGAGAGTCATCATGCAAACTAAAATGTATTTGTCACATATATCTCTCTTTTTTAGGAACTGTCTTACAATCAGAATTTAATTAGGGTAACTGAGCTTACTTACTATGACCCATTTTTCTCTATAAAAAGGATGCATATTTCTTCTATGAAAACTTTAGTCGTTTTGATTTCTGTGTAGTACAACTTATTATGGTTTAGAAATGCAAATAAAAATAATATTAAAAAAAATAAATGGGCATCTGTGATCTTATTAGGGCTTACAAATGTAAAATGAAATAGGATATAAAGAAATAAATGGGCCTTTGTGCCATCTCTATTGGATGAAGTTGAAACTGATCAAGCAAGGGTAGAACCTGAAGAATTAATGGATATTAATCCTGAAATCGAAAGTAAATTTCAGAAAACTGATGAGCATGAAACTTTTGAGTTGAAAGGAAAGTTTTCAAATTGTACCTAAGAAGATCCATCTTGAAGGATATGAAACCACAAGTGCACACAAGGCACACTGCACTTTGTCAAAAACACACAAGCCAGAAAAAGTTCAACATGCCATTTGTCGATCATCAAAGAGCAATAAAACTGCAATGACTTGACAAAAATATGACAGTTTTGCCTGCAAATACCATTCATGTAATGTTTACGAAAAGTTCGTGGGATTTGCGGCCATCATTAAGGACGCGCACACTTGAAACATTTTAGATCAAGTTTTATTGGATTTCTTCTCAATTTATCAAAGAAAACTTGAAAATCCTTAAAAGTAGATGAGTATACTTTTTCTTAATTAAATTATTCCCTGGAATAACAATTTTTATTATGTATTGTAAAAATCATTATTTAAAAAAAAAGGATTAAGGTGAGTCCATCACCCCGCGTAACCATTAACGTTAGTATCGAGTGCGCGACTGCTCCCTAATTCATTCGCTAAAGTTGGACACATTGTTGCTTTTCTCTCTATCTCTGCACAGCTTTGCCGACTCTTCTTTCGGAGCGATCATTCAGTAGCCTGAGGAAACCACAAGCCTGACGTTGAAGCTCGGTTTTCCGTTTGATAATCTACTCTGTAAACATCAATATAAGTAGTTCTCGAACACTTTATAAAGGAATCCGTTTTGCTGATGCTAGTTCCAACGCTGCGAGCTCCTTTAATCATCCCGTGTCCATAGTCCATACTCATTTAAATCCCCCCCCCCATTTCTTCGAAGACAACTCAGTACAACTGATGCTTCTTTACACCTACATTCCCTCTTAATAGCCATCTTGTTCTGCTGGGGCAACAACGGAAATTATGACTGATATCCATATAAGTATCAACAGGTCAAAATAATTTGATAACTTAGTGTATATTACGTAATGGTTGGCATGTCTGTAAATGGCGTGGATTTCGTGACCTATCCTCAATCGTTGAAAAAAATAAAAGACGGGAAGCTTATATATATTTTTTAAATTATTACTTATTTGAAGTAAATTTATAAGGTGTTTAGAATGATTGTAATAGAATTAAAGTAAACTTCCCTCAAGAACGCGTCCATTTTGCAATAGAGCATATGTTACAACTTGTAACTCAAATTTCATTAACTTTAATCAGAGGTAGTTGAAAGTAAACTATAAGCTCATCCACTCCAAGGATAAAAACAGAAAATTTTCTCATTCTGAGTAAAATCAAAAACATTTATATCAGTTTCGAGAAACACTGGATATTCAACAACAATTCTATTTTACAGAGTAGACAGTTGAACAGAATAGAACGGAAACATTTCAATGAGTTATCATTTGATCTTCCAAGAATTTTCATTTTCAGGTAGAAATGTAATGAACACATATTTTTAAAAAAGGAAAAGCTTTCAATTATTTTCTAAGATCTTGGCGAATATAACAGTGCACAGTAATGAAGGCATTGAACATTAACCTGAAACGAGCAACAGATTTGAAAAAAAAAATATCTTTCAAAACTAGGGAGTGATTTTAAGATTTGAATAACGTAAAAGTTTTGCATTATTGCTACTGAAGGAAGAATTGCCTAAAGGTATCAAATATCAATCTTGTTACTGAAATTTTTAATCTTTATTTTTTTTTCAGAAGTACGTAGATCGGGGTTCGAGGATTTTATGCAAAATCAGTCGTAAATAACAAGGCAATTCCTTAAGAGCGATGAGTATTTATTGTCGAAGATCAATCCTTGAAATACAGGATTCAGCAGCAAAATTCACAGAATAAATAACAGAAGGATTTCACACCTTCAACAGCACTCAGACACAATAAGCGGTGTCTAAAATGCACGTATGTAAATGACTATTCACAAGCACAGCCGAGCTGATCGCTAATCAAAACAATACTCACTACTCGCTGGTTGAAATCAGACTCGCTTTTCGCTGGCTGAAACCAGACTGACTCTTGCGGCGAGTATCACTCTATTTATAACAGAGGCCGAAAGTTCCGGAAAGATGCGCTCGCGCCACAGATCGTGAAATTAGTGGATTTCTCTACTAATTTCTAGAAGAATCCAGAGGGTTCCGAACTCGCCAACATGGTCACCAATGTCGCCAAGTTGGTCGCCAATGTCGCCAAGTTGGTCGCCAATATCGCCAAGTTGGTCGCCAACCTGGTCGCCAAAAGTGATGCCAACTTGGCTCTATCGCCAATATTTCGCCAAGTTCCCATTGAATCGCCATTATAACGTAAGGGACGGCGTTGCTTGTGAATATTACAATTTTAGCATAAAGTAATATAAATGCATTGCACATCCAAATACAAATTATTTACATTATTCTATACAAAATTCGTAACAATAGTTCTTACAATTCAACTTAAGCTTTAGTTAAAAGGAAAGAAGAATGGGAACAAAATACGACACGAAATAGATTACAATTTTTTGCGAAGCCCAAGTTTCTTTGCATCTTTGATTCTTTGTGAACTTCAAAGCGACTTTCACGAAATAAGCATTATTTTGTCTTGTTATGCAGGATTTAAGTATAACCTCAAAGATGCTTTCTTTTAAAATCCGGAGCCTTATTTTGATATTCTGAATGTTTTAACAAATCAGAAAGTTCAGGAGCTTTGCTAAACTCCTCTCCTAGAAAACTTTATTCGGATATTCTAAAATATGAATGAAACATTTTTAGAATGTTTTTTGTTTTTTTTATGTTTTGAATGTGTTATTATGTATAGAAAGTCTAAGTCCTTAAAGTTGAGAATTTCCAATTCTATGTATTCGTAGGAAAAAAAATCTGTTTCTTGTTTTTTAGACCTAATAATCGATTTGCGTAAAGCGTTAAACTTGCATGTAATTTTTTTCCTAAATTTAGAATTTATTTTGCCAGAATTTTCATATTACTTTTTTTTTACACTATAGGCGTGCATTTTTATAAGCTTTTTTACACCGTTTAAAATATTTCACAATCATTTGAACACTTTTACTGCGAATTTTGAATACAAGATTTATTTTATTTTTCTCTTACTACTCGAGTTCTTAAAGTGTTTTGAAAATAGTTTAAAATTACTATCTATTATTGGTAAATTATGTTTGGTTTCAGAGCCATTAAAATGCAAAATTTTCAAACATGTATTATTAATATTTCAAAATTTGGGTATAACAAATAATTTGTAATTAAAAATATAATGAAGAATATATCCTTAATCTTTATTTAATTACTTTAGATCGTAGAGAAAATACAACACCAAAAGAAAGTAACTAAAAATTTTCAAGTTACAGCTGTTTCAATGAATTGAAATGCATCCGCCTCGCTATCGGCAAGAACAATATGAATAGAAAATCGTTAAGGTATCTGTACACATTCGGAGAAAATTTTTTGAAAAACTGTAATATTTGCTATTAAAATATTTTTTACTGATGAAACATAACTTAAAACTAAGAAAAATACATTTAATATTTCACTTATAGCACACACAAAATTTAGGGAGAAAAACATAGTGAAAATTGTAATTAAATTCATTGTTAGAATAACGCACATAACTCAAATGAAAAAACAAAAATATCACTTTTCTGTAAATTTGATGTTGATCATCATAAAATTGTTTAGGGCTGGTACTATTTTCCTAATATAATCAAATTATTACAATTTTTATCAAGGTTCGAGTAAAAGAACATTGAAAGATCACTAAAAATTATTACGAGACATGATAAACACCTTAGTTACTAAAAACATATCAACTCTATAATCATGGAAATGGTAGCGGTTCTTTAAATCTATAAAATAAATGTACTTGTAAAATTTAAACTAATTTGGGTCAGAACTTTTTCTGATATTTACGTAGTCAGCTGCCAATACGTTAAAAAAATGCATTTTGAGATAAACCAGAAATAAACTTTAAACTGCAATTTTTAATATTAAACACAATTAGATATATTTAAAATGCCCCTGATTTATAAATAACATCCTCTTTACTCTCTAAAAAATTGATTTTTTTTCCTGGTTGCTTTTAAAAATTTTCTACGCTGCTTTATATTTGGTGTTGAATGGTGTTGTGCATCGTTAATTCTATTAATGTCAAGATGTTTGTACGATTTTAAAGTAAAATAACCAGGATTTATATTAAGTTTTTTAAAAATGTCAACACAACCCTTGTACCCATAATTAAATTGTATAACAGCATCCAATGCACCAGATTTTAAAGTTTTGAGGCACACAAAAACTTCCTTCGGTACTCTCTGCCATATAAATGTGTAGCCCTTTGCCTCGATGAATTGCGCTGGCCTTGATCTGAGGTTATTGTCGATCAGATGGCATAAGTAATGAAAACAACAACCACATAAAGTTACTTACCTGTAAAAATGATAGGACAAAAAACATTTTATTCAAGGGTTGTACAACAACAGATGTTCTAAATTATAAATAGAAGTCGTCTGGCATCCTACCAGTGGCGCTGCACGGAATTTCTCACTTTCTAGTAGATTTCTGTCATTTTACATATCAGCCCACCAATTACAGATATTCGAACGACGAGGTCCTCAGCTGAAGGGACGGGTATCTGGTGCCCCTAAATAAATGCATTAAATCGTTAAAGAATTATGCTCACTTAAACATCTCTCCATACTTACGAAGGTCGTGTGATGTGGAATACGCCTGATTGGGTAACTTTTCTGGTACAGTTCCTTGTTTGAATATGAATTCATCTTACTACCTCGTAAATCGTATCGGAAATTATGATTTCCAACAGGATATGAGTTCACAATACCTTCCACTCAGTGCCATCTAGCTCAAGACTGTCTGGGGGAACTTCCTAGAACTTCAGGAATTCTATTACCATGCAGCCTCTCTATCAAACTCTCTAGAAAATTTCTAGATGTAATTATAAACACCTGTTGTAGTACAACCTCTCAATAAATTGTTTTCTATCCCATTAATGAGCTGTTTTAATTCTGTTTCTCTGCTTCTTTGCGCCGTAGCTCACAACTACGGAATTTGCGTGATCTTTCATACCTATGTGATTCTGAATCATCTTTATAAACCAGCGTTTCTCAAACTGGGGGCCGTGATAACTCTACAAGGGGGCGCGAGGGTATTGAAAATTCGAAAACAATAGATTATTTTAAAAAACTGTGAATTTTCTTAAAGTAAACATACAAAATATGTTCTGGCGAAATAAAAAATAAAATACATATTTAAATTAATATAATACACTTATAAATGTACAGAAAAATGTATTTTATCGTTAATCCAACAATACTAAGTTAAGAATAAGCTTAATAATTACCAGTGACCGCATGGACATGTGATAATTTTTTCGGTTCATAATTAATCGTATGCTGTCGATTAAAAGTTACGCGATTCACTCCCCAATGACACCATTTTCTACGTAGCAACGTGTATGTGATGCATTGCGGGGGGAGGAAAAAAGGAATAAATAAATGCAAATCCCCTGAAATAAGTAAATCCTTCGCAAACGCTGTCAAAGTCTTTTTACTGCATTCCAAAGCTTTCGGAATAATTTTATGGATAGCAGTGCACAGAAAAGATCTTACTTTTGAAAGACGTATATATGCGTCCGGGGCAATTAACGCTTTGATTGAGGGAGACATTTATACACGCCCGTGAAATTTAAAAGGCGCGATGAAAATTATGATTGAATATTGGGTAGGCAATATTGAAAGCTTGAGAAGCACTGTTGTCCTACACACTCTATAAAGTTGTCGGTCTAGTAGAGAACAACCCTGTATGTTGATTCAGTATTAAAAATTACAAATAAAAAGTAATTTTTACTAAAGCTTATGTGATCATCTCGCTACATTGAACTTTAAGTATATCTGTGGGCCCTACGTTACACAAGTAATTTCTTATAATGTTTCTGAAGATTGAAATAATTTAATAATACTGAAATTTATTTATTTCACTTTTAGTATAGTATATCCGTACCTAGTAATTTATCTTATCTTTTGTTGAATTTGAATATCTAAGAAATAAGCATGCCATATGTTATGGTTTCGACAGTTTTGAGAAAAACCTCGTATTAATATACTTTAATTCTTACATATTTTTTGTTTTTGTATTCTTTTTTATAATTGCTTAGTTCTTAATTTTAAATAAATAAGGTGATCGTATAAATTTAAATACTATTCACATACTTCTGAAAGATTATATTCATTACTTCTTAGATGCTACAGGAGATATTTTGGTAATTCATAATAATTATATTAATATTTTATACGATTTTAAAAAAAAACCTAAGAATATTTTATTTTTTTACAAACAATTCTAAGCCCTTGACTCAATTATTTTCCTTTGTACAATGGGAAAAAAACAGAGCATTTTTTAATAGATAATCCCCTTAGATATTCTTCAAACAAGTAAATTACAAACACTTCAGCTTGTTAAATGAAAATTTAAAAAAAAACATGAAAACAAATTTCTGCTCTGATACATTATTAAATACGAAAATTAAAATATGCAGACTTAATCAAATTTTCTTTATTACGAAAGCAGTTATTCGTGAAAAAGAAATTTTACAAATCCATTTGTTTATTATAAAGGTAGTCTAGTAGAAATTGAAGGGTATTTATTCCAAGTTCTTAAATTTTCTTTTTTTATCAATATTTCAAAATTACTTATATAGTTTCGCGTGATCACATTTTTTTTAAAATTTATTTATTTCTTTAACCATTACTGGTAAAATAAAGGCAATTTTTATAAGGAACTGGTTTTAATTTTATTTTGTTTGAAATTTCGTAAACTTTTTTATTAGTGATTTTTCTATTATTTGCCAAATCGCATTTTCCAAAACATTTTCAAATGACATAATTACCTTAATCTCCTAATTATATTTCCTTTATAAGGTAAAGCTTAGAAAACGTTGCGTAATAAAGAAAAGTGTTATGTAGAAAAAATGACATTGCTTGCCCTTCAGAAACATAGCTTAATTTACATCGGAATTTCAACAAAAAAAAAGAGATTTGATCTAGCATTTTTCGAATTTAAAAAATAAAAAAAATTATTCTATTATATCAGAATAATATTGTCAAGGACAATTAACTCGTGTTGTTTTTTTTTCCTAAATTAACATTAATTAAAGAAATTCTTGTGTATTAAGAAAAATATTTTATAGTTAATATCTTCTTTTATTTAGTTTAATATCAAATTGATTGCTTTTGTCATTCGCTGTCATTTTTACATTCGTACAGAAATTTCAATGCTCGAATATTATAAATATAATTTTGTTTTTATTTTGAAGGGGAAAAAACGAATTGACATTTACGTAGAATGTTTTTTTAAAGCAAATATTATTTTCTGATTTTTTAATAAGAAGAAACATAATTATGATTCTCACTTAAGATAAGTTTTTTTTTCTTTAAGAAAATAAATAAAAGTTTTGAAAGAAAAAAATTTTTAAGCGGCCACCATAGATTTTGATTTGCTGAATGACGTGATAACAATGACGTAAAGCCATACATCATAGCGAAATATGTCATCTCTCGGAGAATTTAGAGCTATTCTAAAATTATAGACTAAAATACCTTATAACAGAAAAATGACTTATTGAGTTATACTTTTATAATTATGAGATGTATACGAGTTAGGATTCAAAAATTTCCCAAACTGAGTCTATAATGTGAGAAATATCTGCTGTAGAAAGACTATGATAACATTTCTGTTACTGCGTTCTTCCCCATTTCCGAAGAAGTTTGTCTCAAATCATGTGGTCGGTGACTTACTGTGGCGTCATATCTTGTAGGTGGGTGCATTAATTCGTCAGCGATTGAAATAAATTGCGTTTATCGAGCCGACAAGGAATATAAAATTCTGTGTTCTTTTGGGAAGTAGAGCCACTGAGACTTTCGAAATGTTGAAACATGTGAACGGCTGCGATATATTAGCGTTAATGCAAGCTTTGAGTGGCATCGATGTTTCAGAGAAGGCAGGAAAAGTGTCGAAGACGACAAACGTTAAGGACATCCGAAGACTTCCCATACCACTGAAAACATCGAATAGGTTTCGGTTGCGGTACGAAAAAACATGTTTCAAACAACAGCAGAATCATTTGGGATGTCTTCCGCTACATTTCAATGAATAATGACTAAGGATTTTACCATGCATAGGGTGTGTCAACATATTGTTCCCCGAATGTAAAACGAAAATAATCCGCAGATAAAGTTAAGAGTGCATCGCAGTCTGAATGAAAGGACACAGCTAAAAATGGATTCCAGAAATGTTTCAATGACCTTTACAAGCCATGGCAAAAATGTGTTGTTACTAAAGGGTTTTACTTTGAAGGAGGATGTGTTTCCGCAGGTTAATTGGTAATATTTTTTAAATTATGGACTCATCTGGGAACTTTTGAATACTGCTACGTATTTCTTAAAGTAATTTGATCAGATTTTTAACCATTAACATCCAATAAAATGTTTTCTTCGTCGTTACTGCTAAGCTTTAATTAATGAAAATGATTTCTTATATATATATATATATATATATATATATATATATATTGGAAAAATATCCTCATCCTCTGAACTTTCTGCAGAGTTACCTAGAATTTTATTCTTTATTTTTGTACGAACAAATCCATTATTTCAAACTGTTTCCCTATCGCAATGAGATGGATATACGTTTCTTTACATGTTGTGTAAAATAGAAACCAAAAACTGAAATGTTCTGAAATGTATTTAAAACTTCATGAATAAAATGGACTTTGAATTCTAATAAATTTCAAGGTTCGGCAAGCGAATCTGATTCAATATACACAAGCAAATAAAATATTATTAATATGTTAATCCGTGTGCTTAAGAACTTTTATTTCGTTTCGTAATAAATGGAAATTTCCTTAAAAAAAATTTCGTAATTAGCTTTTAAGAGTTCCACAGGGATTTACCTAAATCACAAGTTGTGTTAGAGTGAAACTAATAGGATGATGGTGTGTGATAAACAGGAGTATTTTTAATTCTCGAATTACATTAAAGATGAACCCTTTTAAAAAGAAACTATGCGTTCTTCTGGAGTTACCTATACCATAATTATAGTTCCCAACAACTAAGATGTTTTTTAGAAGTCAAATGGGACCTTCCTTCTTAATTCTTATATCCGTTTGCTTCTTTTGGAGATTTTTTTTACGTAAAAATTCCCCGTAAAAAATACTTTAAATCAAAAAGAACGTTACTTTAAAATTCCCCGTACTTTAAATCAAAAAGAACGTTAAAATTGTATATTTAAATACTTCAAACAATGTTAGCAAGTCATTCAAAAAACAATGTTTTAGTGAGGAAAATGAAACAATGAGATAGAATTTATAATTCCTTATTAATTTCCATCATTATGTATGTTTTAATAAATAAAGAAAAGGTTTAAAGAATTTTGGGTTTCCGTGCCTTTTTAATCTAGCAATTGATAAAATTGTTTATTTGCATTTTATTTCTATACTGGTCGTGGTAGCCTAGTGGTGAAGGTCAAGGTTTGCAGGTCAGCGTATCCCGAGCTTGTTCCCAGTGCCGCTGCAGATTCACCGAAAAGAGGGGCTGATGCACGTTAAATCTGTCAAGGCTCAAGGGTAGTCCCGTGGTGTGGTGTGGATATATGCCAAAGTAAATATACTTAAATTCACAAACTTGACATTTTTATAATTTCATGATATTTTATTTTTTTAAAGACAATCACGCAAAATTTGTTCTTAAAATTCATTAAATGAACTTAAATATACTAGACAAAACTAATACCAGATGAGAGAATTTATAAAATAAAAAAAAAATCTACGACAGGTTTTGTGAATCTAACGAAGAAAACTAAAAAATTGGAGAAAAAAATCCTAAAGGAAATTTAAAAAAGATTGTCAAATAAAATGGAGTAAAATATTTTTTTAAAAAAAACGTTTTCTGGTTCTCCAAAAGAAATACATTTGTACTAAGTTTGTTTCTTTTTTCCTTCTTCAGAATCTCAAACTTTAGAATCTTTAAAAAAAGTCGTCTGGAATAAGTGACTTTAAAGAAATTTCTTATCCTCAGTTTCACAGTTTCGTTTATTCTCCAATTAAAAGACTAAAGAAAGAAATAGTGTGGATCTTTACTTATCTTTTTTTTTTCTTTCCATTTTAAATCTGACGTAGGTTTTTTACTAAGGATTTTAAAATTAAAAATATCGAATATTTTTTTGAAATTTTTATTTATTTTTTTTTTCCTTTTTTAAAATCGAAACTTTTTTCTGATATTTTTTTTCCAAATGTAGTGGATGTTATTGATTCATTCAGACATTAAGCATTCGAGTCTAAATAATCTTAAAATTCCATTTTTTAACGCAATTAATATTGAAGAAGAAAGTATGATATTTTTTTTATACAAACCCAAAAAACGGAGTCTTATTCTTTGTCAAATCATCATATATTTGTGATTTATTATCATATGTTTATGAGCTTTGTGCACATGTTTCGTATATAACCTGTTCCGGCGAAACTAAGGAACCCAGAAGTATAAAACTTGGCACATAAATACTGTAGGTTTTAATGCTGTGCGCTACAAAGAGTGTTTTTCGAAATTACATTTAGATTTTCTTTAAATTCAATTTTTAAGTATTTTCAGTTAATATATGACGCTATACCCCTCACACAATGCAAAAACTAATGTTTCGAGCAGTTTTTTGTATATGATTGTTGCATATATTTTCTATAAAAATATTTATATATGATTCCATTTATTCTTTTTTGTATGTTTTTTGAGGTGGAATTACAATTGTTTTTCTAATAAATCATCGTAAAAAGATATTTTTAAGAATTTCCGTTTTCAGTTTTGGCAGTAAGAAATGGTTTACATTGCATTGAGACGTCGAACCGTTTTTCTTAATTGAGGGTATATTATTCTCTACCGTAATTTCAAAGAAAATTGATGTTACTTTGTTTTATCCATTAATACAGCGTTTCTTAAAGTGTGGGGCGCGCCCCCTGGGGGGGCGTGATAACCCTACAAGGGGGGCGCGATCCTATCGAAAATAAAAGATTCTTAAAAAAATAACTGGAATGAAAAGTAAAACAAAAATTTTTTTGACATCATGAAAAAATACACATTTACACTGATATAATGTATATATATCATCTGGCAATATTACGCGAACAAAATTAAAAGCTTCAATCTTTGATCCTATAAGCAAATAAAAAAATATTTTGTTTGATTTGCATTAATTCAAAGATAAGATATTTTTTATTACGTTTCTTTTTAAACCTAAAATACGAGTCTTTCTGGGAAAAAAACATAACCCAGATTCAGAATCAAAAAAATTTTAGGAAGATAAAAAAGTCATCACTACTATTATTATTGAAATACCATACATTAGTCGTAAGAAAAAAAAATGAAGACTTAATTCACTTTTCATCCCAGATCAAGCAAGGAAAAGACCTGATGAAAGATATAATGCACATTACTCATGACAACGGAAGCTAATTTGAGAAAAGCGATAAACATGAAATGAAAGGAAATATTTCAATTGCTTCTTAAAGAAATTCATCAACTAAAATATGAAACCATAAATGTACCACGACAAAAAGACACAAGCAAGAAAAGTTTCAACATACTATTTGTCCATCATCAAAAGATAGTACAACTACAATAACTTGAGCAAAATATGACAGTTTGCTTGCAAATACCCTTCCGTTAATATTAGTGAAAAGTGTTCGTGATTTGTGTCCTTTATTAAGGTTATGCACATTTGAATCATTTCATTGGATTTTTTCTCAAATTATCAAAGAATTAAATAGTCCTTGAAAGTAGGTAAGTATACTTTCTCTCAATTAAATTATTCACTGAAATTATGATGTTTATCTTGTACACTAAAAATGATTTTTAAAAAAGGATGTGGGTGACACCCGCACCACCATCACCGTTAGTATCGAGTGCGTGTCAGCTTCCGGATTAAGACATTTTGAAGTCTTCTCGCTTTAAATATTAAAAATAACACAATTATTCTTCATTGGAATTTTATATTTTTTTTCATTATTTAACATCAATTTTAAATGCTAATTCAATGAGGCTTTTTACAGTGCATTTAAAACTATTTACAATATGACCATTCATTAAAAAAAATCATTTTACATTTCTCTATACATTGTCGTACACTTTGTTTTATTCTCCTTGCAATTAAGCTATTGTATCGTAAATAATGTTTTATTTTTTTAAAATGAACTCGTGCAAAGAGCGGGTACTTCAACCAGTATACTTTTAATGTATCAATACTGAATAAGGTATTTTTAACTAGTTACTTAATACTAAATTAAGAACAAGTTTAATAATTATTAGTGATTTCCATGGGCTCTTCTTGAAGAGGAAAATTGGGTTAATATTAGAAATTGACACTTTGAATTACTTTTGTATATTTAGCTGAGATCTATACTTTGTCTTCAAAGCAGCCACCACCAAGATAGGATGTTGAAAAGGGGGTAATATAGTATACGAAATGCTTTAGTTTTCACTGTAGAAAGTTCATCATCCACCTCTGCCCAAAATTCAAAGAGCGATTTTTTTCAAAAATGACTTTTAATTTCGCTACTGGGTGTAAAATCTATGAAGATTTCTTCTTCGGCAGTTGAGAGCCTTTCTGAAGTATTTTGAAATGGAATCCTAACCCGCTCGTAACTTGCTATCAAGCTGTCCTCAGCAAGAAAATACTTTTTTAAATTCTAAGTGATTTTCAATGGTTTTAAAAATAACTTCCACGTGTTCTGATGCAGTTCCCCGCGCAGTTTTTTGGAGATCCTATGCATATTTTATGTTATACTGTATATATATTTTAATTATCACTATAGCTACTTATTATTGGTATATTTATTTGTTTGTTTTTTGCAATCAAATTATAATTTTTAATAGAAATAGTGCAAAAAAGTATTGTTTCAGTAATTAATTTTTTAGTAACATGGTTAATCCTTTGTTTCATTCAGTTAGTTTTGAACTATCTCAAAAGGGACCTGTTTTATCCGTTTTAGGTAGATTTTGATTTTAGTTCATAAAAATTAACTTTTTTAGAATAGAATTTCATCTAATATTAATTTAATTTTTTTCCAGTTTAAGGCTCCCTAATATTTCTTATTTATGATAGCTTTTATTGAATCAGTTTATAATCATTAATTTTTTCTTTCAGTTTATCTATTGCAGGTTATTTCACCCATAGCCATTGGAGAATCCATAAACTGCTATCACTTTTCTGTTATAATTTTTATTTATATAGGCATTCATTCATATTTATTTCCTTTTGAGCATTCTAATTTTTTCTATTATATTGAAATATTTGTTTTGTTAAATTATTATTTACGTTTTAGCGAGGCCAAATTGCATTTTGTTTAAAATTATTTATAATGTGAATATTCATTTGAACAAAATATTTTTAATTTTTGGTTATACGACTTCACACAGAGTTTTACACTCTCCAAAAAAATTATAATTGCTACAATAGGCGAATTTAAAACTTAACCCGTACGAGCATTTTTCAGCTAGTATATATATATATACTCTAGGATTAATATGATATATTAATATATATATATATATATAGAGAGAGAGAGAGAGAGAGAGAGAGAAAGATGATGGCCAAAATTTCGGACACTTTTTAAAATTGTTATGCTTTTTAAGTGTTTATATCTTTGTAGAAATTGTTACGTGTCACAACATGAAATGTTTTTCATATCATTTTAAAGATAATTTAATACGAATTTCAATAAAACGAAACGAAATGCAAATATTAGCAATGGATAAAATGTTATGCTGCAATAACTATCAATATACATCAGATACTGATGATAACAGTGAGCTATCAGTGCTTAGTGGGGTGGCCTTTATTTTTATAACTTCACATAAATATTTCATTGAGCTGAAAATAGTTATAAGCTCTTGCTTTGTTATTACATGATGCCAGGAAAAATTATTTAATCAATTAGCTCTTTTTTATTTCATGGGTACCTCATTCGGACAACAGTTTTCAAACGGTGCCACAATTTCTCGATAGGATTGAGGCAAGGAGAGTTTTCTGGCCAGGACAACAACTCAATGATCTTAGAACGATACCAATCTTTCTATGACTTTACTTAGGGCCCAGAAACAGAATCTAACTGAAATAAATGAGGCATTGTTGGTAAATAGATCCCTGATGGAAGGTAGAAGTTTGGGTTTTAGAATGGTGTTAATGTATTTTCTGATATTCCGTGTAACATAGATGATATGAAGATGACCGTTACCATCTGCTGATATGCATGATCATATTATAAAACCATGTGGTTATTTCACAGTTGTCTGGATGCATTCAGGATGTAGCATTTCTCTTATTCTTCATTTTACTTATTTTCAGCCATCCCTACCAAATAACTATATATTAGCTTCATCGCTCCATATAACTTGTGACCACTAATCATTTGTCCAATTAATGTGTTCGTTTAACCACCACTGTCTTCTTAGCTCTGCTCCAAATATAAATTATGCTTTTTTCATGAAATTCTACCTCTTAGTCGGACATCTTCCCCTGATTATTTTTCAGTTGATAGAAACACTAGCATCCACGCACATTCAGATAACTTCTGATGTCATTCTTTTATGTTGGAGACATAGTGTTTTTGTACATCAGTCATCAACATATGTGGTGCATCTACTGGCATCTTCAACAAAACTTTCATTTTCCATATGTAATCACTGTAATCTTGTAATTTTAGCATAGGAATTCCACTTTTTCATCACAGTTCTCTTTCTAGGTGTACAATCTACTCTAATATTTGATGTCATTGCTTCTTGACTAAATATTATTGTTGTCCTGGCCAGGAAACAGTCTTGACTTCAGTCCTATCGAAAACTTGCAGCAGGTTTTAAAAACTCTTGACCGAATGAGGTACCTATGGAATAAAAAGGAACTAATTGAGGATATAAATGGTTTCTGGCATCATGTAATAACGAACGAAGAGATTAAAATCCTTTTCAGCTCAATGAAATATCGATGTGAAGCTGTAATAAAAATAAATACGTACCAAGCACTGATAACTCACTGCTACCATCAGTATCTAATATATTACGATGGTTATTGAAGTGAAATATTCGTTTATTGTAATGATCATTTTTTTTTCGTACCAAATATTTGAATTTCGTTTCTTTTTTTTTTTTTTGTATTAAATTCAGTATTAAATTCCCTTTAAAACGACATAAAAGACTTTGCATTTTGTGCTACGTAACATTTTTTATAAGCATACAAACTTAAAAAAATATAACAATTTTAAAAAATGTTCACAATTTTGTTCACCGCTGTATATATATATATAACTAGCCTTTACCCGCGACTCCGTTCGCGTTGATGTCTTTAAGGCAACCAAAACGTTTTTCACCTTCGAGAAATCGATTTTTTTTATTTTTATCTTTAAAAAATGTAAATTTAATGTTGATTCCAAAAATGTATAACATATATAGGTTTAAAGCTTAATACTTGAGTAATTACAGTTTTAAAATGTAAACAGCTATGGCGGTTACAACAAATGTCTTTCTATCTGGAGAAAAGTATATCTACAAACATTCCCTCACAGAACCAGTTCTTGTCATGATTAAAAACATAATTACACAAAGATATAAATAAGTTTTAAACATGTATTTAGAGACTTAACTACAAAAGAATTTTTAATAGAATGCTTGTATGACCGTACCCACACAGAACCAAAATTAAAGCTTTAATAACTGTGTATGGAATCAAGTTCCAAAAAACACAATTGTGAGCAAAAAAAATTTTCAAATTGTTGTAATGGACGCAGTGATATGCTTTAATGAAGATGCACATGCAGGAACAATATTATTAAGAGCACTAAAAATAAATCTTGGGATAAACACTTGTGAAGGCCTTCGAAAAATTGACAAAGTTGGAAATTGTGAAGCCGAGATGACAGTTTAAAAAGCCAGTAAAGAGGCTAAGACTATTGAAAGACAAAATATAAAAGGAAGAAGAATGCTTTAGAATTGTTCATGCAAGATGAATACAAATCTGGAACATTTTAAATATCAAATTTTAGTAAGCTGTACCATTTTTTTTTTTTTTTTTCATATTACTCAAAATGTGTTTTTCTAGTTTGTAGGTACATCCGTAGAAAAATATATCTGTTAGATTTTAGTGAAATTTGGTATGGGCTTTTGTATAGTAATAATGTATTGAATGCTACTAATTTAATTCTTAAAATGTTAGTACTTTTATTTTTACTGCCAATTTTCTAAAAAAAAAATGACCCTTTTTATCAAAATTTAAAAAAATCGAGATTCAAATTTTTTTAAAAACATTTCTAAGCAATGAAATATAAAAAAACTAGAGCATTTAAATACATGTACAATTTTGTAACTAAAACAGCATTATTTGTTGTTTTATATGTTACAAAAGGAAAACTCTACAGGTACCTAATCAACACCATGTATACGAAAGCACCTTTTGAAGTGTATGTTTTCAAATCCTTATATTTCTAAAAATATTGTACCTATTAAAAAATTTAGTGTTATAGTATATTAAGAAAAAATGTAGATTGTGTGACACAATTTTTTTGCTTATGGGGTCCTTTTGTTTTTGAAAATAATGTTCCTTCGAAAATCAAAATTTTGCTTGTTTTGCGTCATTGAGAACGTCCCAGTTTCCTTAAATAATTGTCAAAGTCGTAATCATTACCATTAGAAAGTAAATAATATAATCTGGCAATTTTTTTACTGCTTGACTGGAACCAATAAAATTTAAAAATTCTAAAATTGAGCTTAGTTTAAAAAAACTGAAAACGTAATTTATTATAATAATTAACAACAAAAACTCAATAATTTTAACTATTAATATTTTTAAAAGTCGAAAGTATCTAGGTTTAATATATAATTCCTCTTTAAAAGAGTCAAAAAGAGAATATTATTCTAAGAGAGAGAGAGAGAAAGAGATGCTACTGTATAACATATTATATATTCTTCTGTCAGTAACAAATATGTGAAGATTTGGGCATTGGACACACCGATCAGACTACATATAGTTCGCCATGGAGAAAACATTGCTTTACCAAATCCACCCCTGTTACCTGAAATGTTAGCTTTGTTAATAGCAACAGTAAAACTGAAAATTGAACTCGTTTGAATAGAAACAGTAGATCAGTGGGGATACCTGGAATTCGAGATATGATAACACTATTCCTTTCATGAGATATGTTCAAATATTGGCACCAAGAAAATTCTGCATCAGTTTTGTGATCCAAAGCCTCGTTCCTTTACCTAGTCGAGGAGCATAGAGATTTTGCATAACTGGTACCTTTAGCTTTAATTGAAGTTTATATGAAAGTACCCCCGAAAGTTCAAGTGAATTTAAGAACTTAGTGGGATATGAAGTACTTTATCCAAGATTTTGTTCATTGATAAATATTTCTTCATCCCCCCTCTGCCCCGCACGTCGTTTGAATTTTCAATGTTGATTTTAAAGACAATATCATTGTTAGGCGCCAATATTGATCCTGCGTGCAACCACTGATCCGAATTTAAATTTTGTTGCTAGCCCAGGTAAATTTGAGCAATTAGATTTACATCACTTTCTTCTACATTACAAAATTCTCTGGAAGTAAAATATAACCTCCAGCATTTGCATCCAAGCATCCATAATCTATTTTCAATTCCGTCTCTGTATAATGTTCCGAATCTACGTCATTATGAAGATGCACTCTCATATTCTTTTTCAGACATAATTTTTCAACTTTCGTTCATAAGCTTGATGATTTAATAGAGACTGATTTCATCTTCCGGTGTACCCTCTCTGGATTGCAGGGAGAGTTTTTCAAAATTCATCAGCCAATATATAATAAAGTACCATTCCTCCTATAATATCTGTACTATTTCGTAAATCCAGAAGAGTCCGATGTAACGCTTCTATAGCTTTCTTGTGAGACATCATACTTTCATCCCACACTAAAAGCTTACATTGTGAAAGCATCCTGCCTTGAAGCTATTTTTTCTGAAATTTCAGATGAATGAATCTTCAAATACAAGATTAAGCAATAACTTTAAAACGGAATGTGCAATACGATCGTTGGTCAGTAAAGTAGCGGCTGTACCAGAAGAAGCCCTAGCAATTTCTATCTTCTGGGTTTTTTTGATGGTCATTAATAATAAGTTTAGCAAAGACGTTTTCCGGTTCTTCCAGGGGCGTCGAGAAAAAAGAGTGCACTACTGCCGGATTCTATTTTGCGTAACACTTGTTGGAAAACGTGACTTTGTTCTGGAGTTAATTGAGGGATAAATTCTGTTACTTGATGTTGCAATGCTATAAAATCGTAGTTTAATTCTCAAGCACTTTCATTATCGAAGCCATTTCCGTCGACACGTCTAGGACTAATCATTCTAAAATCGTGTAGCTTCTTCCCAACCATTCTGAAAACCTTTATTGAGTTTCGTTGTAGATGTGCTCATTGAAAGCTATATCTGCTTGTACTTGCTACAATCGTCTCAAAATATCTTCCACCATGAATTTTTTGTACTTATTTCAAAAGGTTTGAGGATTAGAAAGACCGAAGATGAAATAATTATTGCGTAAAGCTCCCTAATTTTATTCGGCGAATGACATTGTATGGTGTGGCCGTGGTAGCCAAGTGGTCTAGGTTTCGGATCGTGGCTAGCATGTCATGAGTTCGATCCCAGTACCACTGAAGACCCGCCGTGTAGGGGAAAGATGAACGTAAAATCTGTCGAGAGCTTAAACGTCCTCCCATTGGTGTGGTGTGGTAGTTAGGAGAGGGGTTGTCAGCTTAGATGTCATCCGCGTCACTTGACCATGGTTCAAAATTACGCGAACCGTCCCCAAAAGCTCTCGTGTAGCTGAACAGTGGGACGTTAATATTCACTCACTCACTCACTCTGACATTGTATGGCTTCCTCCATAGTAATATCTAGTATATATCTTCAAAAAGTCATACCTCCATGTAAAATATCTAGGTTCAGTATAAGTGAAACATTTTGTGCAAAATAGGAATATTGTGTAATTAGGTTAAAAAAATTCAAAGTAATAAATTTTCGATAAATCAAAACTTTTTATGAAACTGTCAATTAATATTACCATAGAATTTTCAATATCACGAGCGCAATTCGCTAAAACTTTATTTCGTTTCCCTTTTTAAAAAGTGGGAGAAAATTTGCATTCAAATATCTGGGATTGTCGGAATAGAGAACTTTTTAATCAACTTGGTGATATTTCTCTAAGTTTGAGTTTGACATTTAACAAACGTAACGTAATAAACGTTAGACGTTTAATAAAAAACCATTTAAAAATTGATTTTTGTAAAGATGCTAAATTACACTGTTTAATTTATTTGTTACAAATGTGAATAAAGTTTTATTTTAAAAAATTTCCATTATTGACCAAATGCATAATCTTGTGCCAACTTGGCGGGGATTAAGCAACGTCCCACGGTTTTACCCACATAGTTCCCGTTCTAGTAGAAGTATGGAGATAAAATATACCTTATGTTGCTCACTGATAATGTAGCTTTCCATTGGTGAAAGAATTTCGAAAATCGGACCAACCATTTCCGAGATTAGTCGGAACAAACAGACAGACAGACAAAAATTTTAAAATTGATTTTTTGATATAAGTACCATGTATACCTTTAAATGCATTTAGTAAAAAGCTGTTAATTTGAAATTAAAAACAGACACTTCAATTTTATTTATTTGTATAGATGAATGTAATTCAAAATTGCGGTGATGAGAAGAATGAAAATGAATACATCAGAAAAATTGTATTATTTCAATATTACTTATTCAAACTGAAAAAAAAAACAATAACCTATCTCGAACCATGTTTTAATTATTCAATTATTTAATTTAAATTTAAATTTTTCTCTGAAAATTCCTTCTCATAGAAATAAATGAAAAATTTACTTTTAAAAACATAAATATTATAATGATACACATTTCATTTAAAGTACCGCCTTCTTAATTAAAGTTTCATACATGAAGTCTTAAAGTTTTTTTTATGAAATTATTTCACTTGAAGGTTTATTTAATTTTTTTTTTATCAAACATTTATTTTTTTTTTAAAAAAAGTCTCCCTATTTTGAAGAAAGAGCACAACAGAAATAATTTTTTAATAAAAAAAAAAAAAACGAGGAACAGAAACGTGAATGCTAGCATCCTTAATTACAATACATAAAATTTGGATATTAATTACGTTCCACACCAAAAAAAATTGCTCATTCCGAAATGGGAAGTAGGGTGGATATAAATTAATTGTTTCATAATTTCAAAACCTTTGTATTTGGAAGAGATTTTCTCTCGTACACAGGTGAAAGGACCATTAAAATAAGATTATTTATTTTTTGTTACTACTGCCACAAGGGGAATGAAGTTTAGACACTTCAGTCTTTCTTACGGTAAAAAGTTTAAATATTTCTTGTTACAGAGAAATAGGCATTTTAGTACATGTAACAATTATTGTGTACGCTGATTTAATAGGATCAGGTACAGTTAAACCTTTAACTGGTTTGCCCGTACAGCGTACGGGGTACCAAAATCTAGCCACAACTGGTTTGGCTAGATTTAGCATACAGCGTAAGGGCACTGATATTTTCTTTTTTTCTTTGATTTGCACATATTTTAAATTTTGATAGTGAGATTATTATTGCTAGAGTTTTTAAAAGATGCAGTCTGTATAGGGTACTGAAGTATTTTTAATCTAGGATTTTCTTTGTGGTGAAGGCGGGAATTTTTGATTGAAGACAGGAATTCAGATTCTTGGAAATTTTGGATGAGGAATAGAGATTAACGCGGAAATGAAAATGGAAAGATAAGCAAAAAAAGCCGATATTATTTGTGTCCCCATTACAATGTAAAACTTAGTGTTACACTGTGCATCAAAATGTGTGTTCATATATATATATATGCTCACACACAAAATTCTCCAGCGTTCGATAAAAAGGTGCAAGCATGATTTTTTTTTTGTATGAGAGAAAATATTTTATGGTACATGAAGCATTCTTCCCGCATGCACAGTGCACTTATAGAAAGAAAATATTTGGGGGATTTGTGTTCTACAATTATAAAATAAAAAATCGTGTGAATACTTGAAAATTGAATATTAAAACAAAGAATTCTTCCATTTTCGCATTTTTTTTTAAAATTATGCTTAGTCAAATGCAATAAAATGAGCCCTTTTTTGGAACATTTGGGGGGGGGGGAGAAATTGACAGATTAAGTGGTTTATAGCATCTTTTTTGGCAATTTTTTAACGTTTTTTTCCCCGAAATTTCAAAGCACAATAAACCGGAAGCTTGAAAGTGCTTGGATTATATCGATTTTATGGTGCGGGGAGAGAAAGCTATGGATTACAAAATGTAACGTACATTATGCAATGGACTATTCATCACTTTTAGATTTTTTGATATATATTGTAAAAAATGTCAATATTCATCACTTTTAGATATTTATATTGTGAAAAATAAATTTAAGCCTAAAATCATCCCACCCAAATTAAGACGTTTTCAATTTATTTGAAAAATCCCCCTCTTTTCCTTACAACATTAAAATTTAGAATTTTTTAAAAATGTTTTTCTCCTAATCTCCGTAGCATAAAACTTCTTTTCCGTCTATGTTGGTTACGATTAATAATATTTTTTGCCCGTATGGACGCGATCCATCCTAACGGGTGCGTCCTAACGGGCAAAGCTATTTTAGAAAAGTCAAAAATATGTTTCATTTAATATTTTAATTTTAAAGATGAATTATGGCTTAATAATACGGAAAAAAATTTAATAAAATATTATATATTATCTGCCAGTAAAAATAATCGGTATTTAAATGTTTTTAACTATTAGCGAAGGATTTGTGAAGAGTGGTTGTCATCAATATTTAATTTTTTTGTTGAAACTATGTTTTATTAAAGGCAAATAAAATATTTAAAAGAACATTACAGTTGTCAATTTCTCTTCTAAAGAACTTGCGATATATATTTCATCTGTGTATTCCTTCATTTAAAATCAAATTCATAATAACTAGTTATTTAACAAATGAACATTTCCATCCCAAGCATTCTTCGAAATTTTGACTCAGAATATCTAAATATATAACTCTTTGCAAAGCTGAACTCAGATGAAATATCAAATGTTGTTCATTTTCAGGTAAGTTCTACAACTAAACATTTCCGGAAAAGTTTCAGCTATTGCTAAACTATTTTACTAACTTTCTTTATAAATTTCAAATTCAATCAATATCTCTCGGCTATTTATTAGGTGAAACGCCATCTCAGTCACTATTTATTAACATAGTAATATTTTCTCGTCGTTATCTTACTCACAAAGTATTCAAAGTACATATTATGAAAAATATTGCAAAATTTTGAAAGGAATATTCTGAAGACAATGTATTGAATGCAAATAAAAATTTGACTCGATGTATATCCCTTCAAAGTGTCAATTTTGGTCCATAAGTTCAATAGAAAATGTGCCAAACAATTGTTTATAATCAGAACAGACATTTTAAGAAATCTCTAAAGTGAAGGTATTTATTTTGAAATGGACATGATGTGCATTTCAGAAGCGAAAAAATAACATTTATACGAATTTATTATTTATACACAATGGCGTATTCACAGTTATAATAGATTTCCCACTTGATATTAAAAAAATATTTTTTTTCAGTTGCAAGTAAGTAATTTTTCTAATTCTTTTCTCACAGTTTCTTACAGTCATTTTGTAACAGTTTTTTTTTCTTTCATTATTACATTTTCATTAGATGTACCTGTGCCCTATATTAATCTTGGAACTGCAAAATCGTATAAATACGTTTCTCTTGAACAAGAGACCATTGAATAACGAAAAAAAATGAATTTACATAAACTAATTTGTAATAATCATAAAGTTTTCAAAATATAGGGTATTCTCAAAACCTCTTATGATTCTAATTTTATTTGGTGTCAAAACAGGTATCACCTCGAAAGGGAAACAATTAATAATGTCCATTAGATAAATTATTTACTTTCAAAAATATGATGACCACAATAATCGAGAGGTCATGGTCCGAATGCGGGTCAGCGATGTTTTTTTCAATTCGGGGGCTCGGAGCCTGCATCGATTCAAGACCCGTTGTAGTACGTGTTCGTTGCACATATCAAATCTGTCAAGGCTAAAAGTCCTCACGTCAATATTGTGTATGAGTGAATGAATATTAATGTTGTACTATTCAAATACTCCAGGATTTTTGGAAACAAATTTCGTAATTTTGAACCCTGGTCAAGTGATGGGGATGACACCTGAACTGGCACTCCCTCTCTTCACTTTCCACCACACCAATGAGAGGTCTTTTGAAACTCGACATACTGAACGTGCCTCAGCCCCCTCTGCATGGCAGGTGTTCTGCTCGAATTCATGACTGCGGTGGCCACAGCATCTTGTAGCGATGTAGCTTCAATAGCTTTAATAGCGATGCATCTTGTAGCTTTAATAGCGATGCATCTTGTAGCTTTAATAGCGATGCTAGCTCAGTTTTCGTTCAGGTCTTTTGACAATCGCTCAAGATTACGAAGTCTATCATTAATAGACCATTCTTGGCTTTTAAGGGTGACATTACTAAGCAATCAGTGAAGTAGAAAACAAGTCTTCATTATAGAAATCCTACTTAATTGCAAAAAGAAGTACAAAAATACATCCAAACAACATTCCTCTAAATTTTTTTCATTACTGCAGTAGCCCAGGAATCGTTGTAAAGAACTTTAGGAGAGAGTTATTTATGTCGATTCATGTATCAAAGTCCTGATGCCATGAACATGTCTCCAAGGTGAGGGGCTGAAAGTTCTCAAAGTCCTCATGCCATTTTTGTATGAAAGTTTGAAGAAGCAATTGTCATCTTAGAATCTTCCTCGTAATTTTACTGAGAATAAAATTTTCCAATTGCCCTAGCGTTATTTTCCTGTGTGACTTTAGATAATGGTGAATCAAATCTAGAAGTATCCGAAAAAGGACGTTAAAGTATAATTTATTAAATGACTTCAGATAAAACACAATTTGTAATAACTCTTCCGATTCTTAATTAGTTAATCCGAGAGGATCAGTTAAACAATTTACATCTGACCGAAGGTTTAAACTTCAATTTCTTACGAAATATTTCAGGAATTTGCATGGAATTTTAAAATTAATAGGGCAATGTAATGAACTACGCCGGGACAATTATATTGAATACGTTTGTAACTGTAGTGAATGACTCAGATTATACCCCTCATCCAGTATAGAAGTTAGTGAGGCTAACTACTGAGCCGTAGGGCCTGGGGTTGAATCCCGGAAAAGGTATGGGTGCTTAAAAATGCATAGTGCCTTTGCAACATGGAGGGTACTCTAAAAAGCCGTCGAGCCTCCAGTCCTCTCGTGAGGTTGGTGGAAGAGGAACAGAGATGGGAGGCTCCTGACCACTAATAGGATGTTTTCCCTCAAAATTCGTTCCTCCTCAAATCTTCGATAGTCACCTGTGTGGTGCCCAAAACTACGGATAACGACAGGCGTACATCTACCAGCCCTATGCCACGTTGATTTTCATGAGCCTTGATCTGAAACCGTCAGACAGATGGCATTAACAACAACACAGCAACATGATTCATAACATAAAATAAAGTTATTCTCTTAAATGTTTTATAAGGCTTTCGAAAATATAAAATTTATCTATACTTTGATATAAAACTTTTTGAAAGCATTGAGTATATTTTTCCCATCTAGTTTTTGAGGCTCTCAATTTACCCTTTGATTAAGAAATGAGAGGAAATAAGACGCACCCTTTCCCCGGGAGTATGGAATGCATATCCCCACCGTTGTATAGGGGTAAATGAAAAGAAAACTTTGAATAAATAGACACTCAAGAGCCAAAACATCATGACAACCTGTCAATAACGAGTTGGCCCACCTTTGGCGCGAAACACAACTTCAACCCGCCTTGGCATGGATGCCACAAGTTCTTGGTAGATGGCCGGAGACAGATTGTACCAGATGTTTAAGATATTGCGAGATTCAAGATATTGCGAATTGGTGGTCTTTGAACTCTGAGCTGCCGTCCCATGACATCCTCAAAGTGTACTATCGGATTGAGATGCAGTGAGTTAGGCGGCCAGGACATTAACTGGAATTCAGCATCATGTTTCTGGAACCACTCCAACACAATGTTAGCCTTGTGACACGGGGAGTTGTCCTGTCGGAACATTCCATTTCCAGCTGGAAAAACAAAGGCCATGTAAGGGTGCAACTGGTCCGCAATGAAGTTCAGATACCCTGTAGCATTCATGGGCTGCTCTACCACAACCACGGGTTCCAGAGACGCGCAAGAGAACGCCCCCTCCCAAAGTATACCACAACCACCGGACTGTGTATGACCTACTGTACATTGAGGGGAAAACTGTGCGCCTGGAAGACGGCGTATCCTGACACGGCCATCGGCGTGATGAATGACAAACCGTGATTCATCTGACCAGGCAACTCTCTCCCACTGATCCATGGATCAGTTGCGATGTTTCCGGGTCCAGCGCAATTGCAGTTGGCGATGACGTTTGGTCAGCAAAGGCACACGAGTGGGACGTTTGCTGCGTAGCCCCATATCCAACAGTGTCCGCTGAACAGTGTGCTCCGATACTATTCTACTTGGCCCTGCATTGTACTGGGCTGTCAGCTGAGCCACTGTCTGGTTCCGGTTTTGCTTCACTATGCGAGACAGTCTCCGACGACCTCTTTCTTTGATAGCGTGAGGACGTTCAACACCATGTCGTCTACTGCTGGTTTCACCGTCATTCAGCCACTTTGCTTAAATACTAACAACTGTAGATCGCGAACAACCCACGTGTCATGCAGTTTCGGAAATACTTGTACCAAGCCTTCGAGCCATTACAATCTGCCTTTTATCAAAGTCACTTAGATCCGCAGCCTTTCCCATCACACACAGAAGTAAGTCAAATAAGGATTCTTCAGACTTCCAGCAGCAGTTATATACCACTTCCACCTGATCACGTGCCTTCCACGTCATCCAGGCGAGTTCATTGCAAAATTTAGGGGTGGTCATAATGTTTTGGCTCTTGAGTGTACATTCTAAATAAAATAGAATCGAAGCATGGATCTAAACAGCGACAATTCAGCCGTTTACAGTTCTTGATATCTGCGAGACGTCAATGTCTACAATTGTGCACATAAGGTAAATAATGTATCTTACATACCATGGTTTGTCAAAGGGTAAGCTCTGAAGGTTCCATGCTTGAAACACTTTTGACGAGATTTTTTTAAAGCGATTTCTCGAAATTTAAAGTTTAAACTTAATTTGGCATGAAAAATCAAGAATGCAATAATCAATATCTATAATAAAAGAATTTTTGAAATAAAATTTAATTAACTAGATTAATTAACTGTAAATATATTAGCAGCAAATTGTAATTTATTTTTAACCTTAAGAGTAACATTTATATTACCAGGCTATGATAAAAGGTTTTGAAAGTTAATTTAGTACGTCTCATTTATTTATTGTAACGTATTTTAATTACTTCGTCGGATATAAATTTGCTTAACCATAATAAATTATTTTAATTAGCTAGTAATTTCTTTGTTATTTATGAAATTAGATTTCAAAGATGAGACCTTTAGCTTAGTTTTAATCCCAATAATTCGTTTGCTTTTATCTGAAGTTACATTGTTAATTATTTTCATAAATTTAAAGGAAGCTTTGTTTTAAAATTAAGCAATATTACTTATAATGAAACTTTATTTAATTTTTTTTTTTTTTTTTTTTTTTTTGCTTTATGTAATTTACTATTGTGCGATTCAGGTGTTTCACATTTTTTTCAAAAATATTTTAATGTGTCTACTTTATGTAGCAGTATAAGGAATATTTATAAAATATTAATTGAGTGGCTAGTCTCACACCAGTCTTTTAAATTTAATTTATTATTAATATTATTATTTACGGAGTGCCTTTTTTAATATTTAAGTATGTGCTTTTAATAAAAAAGTTTTATGTGGAGTAGAAGGAGAAAAGTTTTAAGACACACACGTTGGAAAGTAATATACATTTTTATCCTTAAAAAGTTTAAATATTTTTTTCAGTAAAATCTGTCATTTAAATTTTTATCTATATAGTATTGACACATTGGTTACTTTTTGGTCTATTTTACGCAAACTTTTCATATAATTCAAATTTTAAACGGTAATTGTGGATTTTTTAAAAAAATGAGCATTCCTTTTTACCGATATTAATGTGTTAGTATTTGGGGAAAGTTTCAATTTATTAGATAAATATAATTTCAAAAACGCTTCTTACGTATTGCAATGTACACACATTTTTGATAAGTTACGATTAAAAATGAAATCTTAATTAGAATTCTTGAAATTATATTGTTTAAAACTTTGATGTGTGGCATATTAATTTTACATATATCCATTATTCAGCTTTGCAAATACAGAAGAAATATGCGCAAGCGTTTATTCCAGCACATTCGTTGAGACGATGGCAGCAGCATTTGGCGACGTTTTGGATTTTGCGATGTCTTTTGGCTACCAAATCAATCGGTCGATGGGATAGTGCATAATCCATTTTATGAGTCTAAAAACAGTGAACCACATTAAGGTTTTTTTTTTTTACACATTAAAGAAATTGTTTTTATATTTTCTTAACAATTTTATAAAATAAGATGCAGTTTTCAGGTGTTTATCCAAATATTAGTCTTATTTCTGCTATCTATAATGATAAAACTCCATTTTAGGCCATGTGACGGCTTGAAGTTTATTTAGATTTATTTTTGTTTAACAATACTGCTAATGAAGTGGAAAAAATCTTGATGTAAGAGAAAACTACAAAGAGTACAATAAGCACTACATGTACATATTTCACACTAAACAAGGTTTTTCTAATATATTGTATAATTTCTTAACTCCTCTTAGAAGACAAATACAAATTAACGTGATAATGAAGATTGGTTAACTAACTCAGGGAATGTTTTCCTTGTACAATTTTAAGTATATTAGAAAATTGAATTCACGAAATTTCTTAACTTAAAAGCTCCAGTATAGAAGTAATTATTCCGTATTAAGTTTAACTCATTATTTCACAGAAATATAAATTACGCGGATCGTCCCCAAAAGCCCTCGTGTAGCTGAACATTGGGGCGTTAATATTCACTCACTCACTCACTATTCACAGCAATATAACACAGAATACAATGAATGCACTCGAATTTCTTTGAAAAGGGTAACTATCCTTTGATCATCACAAAAGCATTCCAATGGAGTCTCACTGAGGTTCGAAAAGCCTCATTGAAGTTCAGTTTGCTGATTCAAAATAGTTGAAAGCTTTTGTTACTCATTTCAGATTCAGAGTCCCGGTGATTAATTAATTAGTTCGGTGAATGAAGTATTTTAATTTAAATGTCTTACAACAAAAGTAATATTCATACATTCAATATAACGTTCCAAAATGAGTTTGTCTAAGTTTTTAGAGTTCATTGACTCTAGCGACGATGATAATCCCGTGTAGTCATAATACAACTTATTTTTCTTCAAGTATACTCGTCATAAATTAAGCTTAAACATTTATACATTATTACTAATATTAATTAAATAATTTGGTATAAAAGGAGCAATGCAGGTAAAGCAAGAACTTAAACAGAGAATCGTTGATGCTATTATGAAAATATAAACGAAAGTATTTAATTTCAAATATACCTTGGAATCCGGTGTAAAGCACACACTTTTTTACTAACAATAAGATCGAAAGTCAAAAGTGTGCATTTTTAGCCGAGTACAAAAGATATGTTTTTAAAAAAAGGAGCCCCAAAAGTCATTTCAACACGTATCAAAATACTGTTTATTGAAAAGAAAATACATACCTTATGTACTTAAAGAGTTTTACTTCATGAAGAATACTATTTTTTTCAAAAGCTTGGACTTATACATAGAATAAATGACTTCAAAACAACATTTCAGGTATTTTCGCAAAAATGGAGTGCGAGTTATATTGCGAATATACCTAAAAATTAATAGACACAACTTGAAAATATATAAGTGTGCGTTTTATGCCGGATTTTACAGTATATATTATTTATGTATTAAATCTTATAGGCTACGTCATAAACATGGATTCTGTACTATTATCATTAATGATAAAGATATAAGGGTATTCCTTAGATTGTTAGATAAGATTTTACTTTTAGAAAACAAAAAAGAATAAAAAAAAACTGTACTCAAGTCTGACACACGTCAATATATATTAAAAGTATAGGTGTGTAGGCAAAGGCATCTAAGCGGACTAAACTCAAATGAACTATATCTATAACTAGAACTTTTTATCTTTTGAAAATATTAACTTATTCAAATTTATTTCTGTATGTAAATATTTTTTTAGCATTAAGAAATTCAAAATGTTATAATAAAAAAGTGAGAAATTCTATAAAATATTTTATTACAATTTTAATTATTATTACAACTATCCAGATCTTGTTTAATGGATCCAGATCTGTATCTAGCCTTCTTTAACGACATTAAAGAGAATTTAATTATATGTATTTTGTTTTCATAGAATCATATACACTCACATCCAAAAGTTAAGCACATAGAGGAAAATGCTAATTTCCGAAAGCCAATCAGAATTCAATTCGCTGCAGAGGTAGATGGAAGTATGCAAATATACATTAGGTAACAGCCAATCGTGCTTTCACGTCAAGAAATGCGCAAAAAGGGCAGTCTTATAAGAAGCCAGCTTTATGTGAAGGGTTACAGAAGTTGATTGTAAGTGCTTATAGAAGGTGTTTAAAACTTTCGTACAATTTGTTTTCAAGACATACGTGTTTCTATGACTTCCAGAAAACGAATGGAAGATTCTGAGCGCTAGCGTGCTGTGGGGCATATTGAAGCAGGACAGTCGATCACAGATGTTGCTCTTTTATTCGGCGTTCATCATTCAGTAATTTCACGTTTATGGAAACAATTCCAAACCACACAGACAGTTGTCCGAAGGCGCGTAGGTGGTCGCCCAAGGGTTACAACCCCCGCAGAAGATCGATATATTGCTATTGTAGCCAGGCGGAATCGCAGAGCGACCTCCACACGTGTGACATCTATGGTTACAGCGTCCATTGGTAAGGCTATATCTGCAGCTACTGTACGCCGGAAGCATTATGGCGTGGGCAGGGATTTCATTAGGATACCGCATCGACCTGCACATCTTTAAACGGGGTTCTGTGACGGCTGTCCGGTATCCAGATGAAGTCCTAGAACCCATTGTGAGATTGTACGCTGCAGCAGTTGGCCCTACTTTTGTTTTAATAGACGATAACGCACGTCCCCATAGAGCTGACATTGTCGATGACTACCTGGATAGTGAAGGGATTGCGCGTATGGCGTGGCCAGCATATTCGCCTGACCTTAATCCCATTGAAAATCTTTGGGATGCTCTCGGCTCTGCTGTATCTTCACGTTTCCCACCTCCAGCCACTCTTATTGAGCTGGAAACTGCTCTACAAGAAGAATGGAGATTTCTTAATTCTGCGGTGGTTGACCACCTAATTGAAAGCATGGTCAGAAGGTGTAAACTTTGCATACAGATGAGGGGGGATCACATACCCTATTAATGTCCTTTTATTCATTTTATGCTGTTTATTTTCACTTTATGCATAATTCTGTTTAAGTCTCCAGTATGACATTATCTGATAACTTACAAAAATTTAATATTGTTTTCACTTCTGTATATAAATATTGATTTTGTTTTATGTATAAATATATATGCTATTTTAGTGCAAAATTTTGTATCAATCAAAGCAGTATTTTTTGATTTTTTTGCATTTTACATCTTCGTGCTGAACTTTTGGAAGTGAGTGTATTAACGAAAAAATCTAGTATTGTAACATATTAATGGACATTTGTTGAAAAATTATTTTATAACTGATATCAGTAAATATCAAATGATTTTATTTCAATATTTTAACATAGAAAACTAATCTAGTATCAATTTAATTATATTAAAATTGCTCAGTAATTTTACAACACACTAGGTTTAATTCCAAAATACATCAAGACCAATACTTTAATTCAATAATATTTTTGCACATCTATGTGTATCCTTTAATTATCACACATAAATATGATAAAACTTACAATTAGTTTCACATTTTAAGGCTATATACAAGGACTGTAAATAAAATAGTGGCAAATTAACCAGGAAACTGGCATAACAGCGGGCATGCGCAAATAGGATATGGTATAGTGTAGCTGTTGTCTATGTGTAAGCTGCAAGAAACAATCGATCTAGTTAGAAAGGTAGTTTTTATGTGGCTTTAGGGTAAAGAGTTTCGTTTCCATAACTCTAAGCATATTTTTAAAAAGTGAGCAGCCGCCCTGGCTTAAAATCAGGGTTGCTGGTTGAAAAAATGCTATAGAATGTTATCAATAATTACTTAGAGCCTATGGTGAAAATGCATTACCTTAAAGGATGGTTGCACGATGGGATAGTTTCGTTCTGGTCGGAATGAGCATGATTTAAAGCGTCAATCATATTAACGGTGTCACCAAATTTTGTCTTGTCCACAAAAACTTCGATAGGGTGAGTGAGTGAGTGAATATTAACTTCGCACTGTTCAACTACACGAGGGCTTTTGGCGAGGGATCTCGTAATTTTGAACTATGGTCAAGTGACGAGGATGACATCTGATCTGGCACCCTCTTTCCTAACACCACACCACACCAATGGGAGGACGTTTCAGCTCTCGACAGATTTAACGTGCATCTAGCCCCTACACGACGGGTCTTTGGTGGTAGAAATTTAGTGGTACAGGTTTCTTTATACGTGATGGCGCTGTTTCGTAAATGTAAAAGAAGTAAAAAAAGGTGGTTAAAGGAATATATGCATATACACTGGTAAGCAAAACTTTCGCAACAAAATCCCCCCCCCCCATAACTCTACGTGAAATCATTTGAGAGATATGAAATTCAGAAAGGAGAGACAGAATTTTGTGCTTCAACGATGACGAAAGTATTATTCCGTAAAAAGGAATACAATACATACAGTAAGGAAAAAAGAAAACAAAAATAAAAGGTTCTATTGAACTTATAGTATCGATACACATGATTGTCTGTCCAAAAGAAAGGACAGCAAGGTGATGTTTTTTAGTGTGGGATAGCCCATTTTCTGCAATTTCATGGCTATCTACTTAAGATTTATATTGTTACTTAGGTTTGGGACACCTATGTACACTGTAACGCGGTTTCTTAGTCAGCTGTCTGCTCTAACCCTCTTTTCTTCTCCAATAACCTAGGTGAAGAGACGAGATATAGGGTCTCTCTTTCCAAGAGGACTATAAATAAGGCACATCTGTTTCAGCTGCTGGTCATTCTTTAGTTCCATCTAACACGAGTCCGCGACACATGAGTAAACAAGTTTGTCCACTATTGCCAGGGGAAAATGCCTGGAATTGAATACTATGAATCAGAATGGTGCATCGATTTATGGCCATCCATAATACTTTCGAAACTTTCCAACAAGATGGTTGTGGGCCGTATGGGATTTTGTTCCGAAAGAACCTATGATATTTTTGACCGTGACTGGAGAGGGAAGCTGTGTGCAAGTCCATTATTTTTAAATTCAGAAATTGAAAGTGCGTGGGAATCTCACCCAGGAAATTTAAAAGAACAGATTGGAAGGTAACCAGAAGTCCAGCGAGACCAGCGACAAAGTTGCGAGAAGGAACGAAAAGAAACAAGCAAACTTTTACTTGATTATTTTGGAAGATCTCGGGTGTTACGGGATCCAGTGGAACGAGCGTACCTCCAAAGTATCCGATAGCTATATGTATAAAAATATACTTACCTATAGATACGATAGTTATAGATCAGGGGTGGCGAACCCGTGGAACGCGTGCTACACTGTGGGCCGATGGAGTTGTATCAGTGGCACGCGAAGATTCACTGAAAAAATGACAATATTTTGAATAGATAATAATAAATAACAATTTTTTTTACAATTTTATTGAAATGGAGTTGTTACAGACAAAAAACTCAAAATTTGTCTGTGAATAATAGTTTTCTGTAGAACACAATAAAATAAATATCACTCAAAACTACAGCTGATGTGCACCTATATTAATGCATTTTTGTTAGCATCTGCAAGAGCTAATTCTCATATAGATGACTGAGTAAAAAAAAAAATTATAATTCAAAAGCCGCATTAAGTAAGTACTGAGTGTTTAATAATAATTTTGAATAAAATGTTTCAAGTTACTCATTTTTATTTTATACCTAACCTAACTGATTGAATTTGTAAAAAGTTAATTAACAATAACACATAAGTTTGTACTTTTGTCTTATTTATTACACGAGGGCAATTCGGAAAGTAACATCCGAGTCGCTGTAAAAAACAAACTAGAACATAGGAGGATAATAATTTATTTACATATCAAAGGTACAACTCTCCTCTATTTTTCAATATAGTCTCCCCCATTATTCAAGCACTTGCCGTACCGTGTTAACTATTTACCAATTCCCTCTGTCTAAAAAGCGGCCGCCTGCAATTTAAACCAATGTGTCACAGCGTTTTTAAGTTCTTCATCGTCAGTGAAATGCTGTCCCCCAAGCCACTTCTTCATTGCAGTGATTAGATGGTAATCGGATGTGATCAGCACTCACTACAGACAGCGTTCCACTTCGTGATTCCTCATGGATGTTTAATTTGTCCTTGAAAAAGCTCATCCATTGACGCACTACATCTTCACTCATAAATTTGCCCCTATACGGCACACAATTCGCGATGGATATCCGCTGATGATAGTTTCCAAAGAAATCTTACTACTCCTCGCATCTCACGTTATGCGGCATTTTCTATGATGGCACACATTTTGTCACGCTATAACTATCAAACTCTTGGCGCTACGACATTCTCATTCGCTGACTAGAAGCTTACTGAATCAGAGATTGCTCGTGCATTCGACTCAGGACTCTCCTAACCGTACTTTCAGCGCCACACCCAAACGGCGGCTATTTTCCGAATTGCACTTTTATTATTTTTAAATTTCCACTACTTATACGCACTAAAAAAATGTGCTATTTGAGTAAAATTCCCACAATAAGCCTATAAGTAACATTTCTTCAGTTACCCATACTTGTTTACGGGAAAATTGGGGAGTGGCATGCAGGATTATTTTTTTTATCAAATTGTAGCACTTTTCATAAAAAGTTTGGCCACCCCTGTTATAGATATTTATGTGCAATTAAAAATTGTAAGTAAAAAAGTATAGTTTTACTAAAACTTGTGATCCTTCTCACTACCTAGAGATTTAAATAAACCTGTGATCTCAATAAGCTACAATATACTATTATATATGCTAAGATCAAAAAGTATCCTAGAATCAAAGAAATTACTGCATTCTTTTAAATATTTCTTCCTTTAAAATGCATGTTTAGTGCATATTTAATTGTGAAACTTTTTTAAATATTTTCACCACTTATAGCATAAACTTATGGCAACACTCACAAATTCGTTTCATTTTATCGTCTGAAAATAAATTTGTTTTTAAAGAAAGAAGAATTTCCCTTTTCGATGATTTTTGAAAATGTTGAATGTAATTGAGTAAACAACATGCATTAAATTATTTCTCTGTAATGGTGTTTCTGCGAAAGACTTTTAAAAAGACGACTATTTATCAAAAAAATAATGATATTAAATAATTTCTCAAACATCAAGATAATATTTATTGACTATTTTCCTTGACTGTTGTGAAATTGTACACTGCGAATTTCTACAAATTAAGATACGACTATCAATTAAGTTTATTATATATATATATATATATATTTTATTTTATTTTTTTTAAAACATTTTTAGCTTGAATCAGTTCATCACAATCAACTTGAATTCTGATGATATAATTCATACGTTTTGAATATTAATAATATGTCTTATCAAAATGATATTATTATTCGCGATCTTTTGAACAAACGTTCAGAAAACACGATTCCGCAAGTTCCATGATATGGAACCACGCGGGTTTTTATATGGGTTTAAATAACTTATTAGTTTTTATTATTACTGAAACTGTTTCTTCGTGATCATTATTGATTCCATTAATGAAATAGAAGAAAGATCAATTCGAATATTCATGATATGGTTTCCACAAAACCACTCCAATACATGTTTTGTTCATTGCGAAAATGGTGGCGTAAGTCAATTGTGTGTGAGAGAGAGAGAAAAGTCAGAGAGGAGTATTTTTAAAAGAGATGTAATGCATTTGAACCTATAGACTTAAACTTTTGTTTTATAGCAACACACACACACACATTTCTGGTATTTATTTGATTACATAAGTGAACATAGGAGAAATTCAGATTGAGATTGATATAAATCGTCTAATAAATTCAGCTGCAAAATTTTTTATTTTTTTCCATTTTATGCACGATATTTTGTATGAAAATGACGCATAATAACAAGACATATTTACATTAGATATACTTCAATTTGAAAGGAAAGCAAAATGCTAGATTTAAAAAAAAAGGAAAAGGAAAGAAAATATTGCAAAAAAAAATATTACTTTATTAGGTGAAAGTACAGTCAATAGAGTCATGCGTTTGCATTAGTCTGCGATATTACTACTAAATTTATGTGTGTATACGCACAAGGGTTTTACAGACAGGCTTGGGAATAAAATTTAATGTAAAACTTGGCACGTTGAACATAAAACTTAAAGTGTAATAAGTTTCAGAAGAAATATTCACGAACTTCATTTACATTTTTATTGATATTAAACATTCATAAAGATTCTACATCCAAATCTTAACACATAATTTGAAACGTAATTTTTAGAGAAGAGAATTTTAAATATAATGAACATATTTTGCTAAAAGTCTTCGAAAATAAACAAAAAAACATATTGATTTAAAAAGAACGTCAATATCAAAGTACCGTACTCTCATAGCCAGCGAAGTTTGCTTAAATTAATTTTGTTAATGTATAAAATGCAGTACTTACAAAAAAAAATAGTTACAAATTTTTTAACTGTGGAGAACCAGAAAAGAAATATATATATATGGGGAGGGGTGTCAGGTCTGGAAAGTTACACTTAAAAATAATGGAATACTCAA
>BMAO01031610.1:0-58026 GCA_019973975.1 Trichonephila clavata
ATGTATTTTCATGTATATAACAAGCTTCTCGCAAATACAATAAACATCACATTTGATGTATCATCTCATACCTTTTCCTCAGAAACTATTAAACATAAGGACTCAAGATTTTGACTGAATATTAATTAGACATTTATATTTATACTGAAGTGAAATTTTTTTAAATATATAATATAGATGGGAAAATGACTACAACCTAATAATGATAAATGCTTTATTGAACAAAATGAAGGATGAAATATTTAAACTATAGTAAACACCAAAGGAGAACGTCTTCCTCCTACGTCTAGAGCTTAGCGTCTCTAACGTCCGTCTGCCTCATTTCCCGTGTGTCCTTCAGTCGGACATTCCTGGCGGGGTGTGACGTCAGTGTGGACTACTCCACCCTAAGTACAGGGGGAGGGGTTGTGACATCGCACATATTCAACCCTACATCGGCCATCATGACCGGGAAGAGGCGACCTCGCCTGATTATTTACAATGATAAAATGGTACAGATATATAGTAATAAAATATTAAAAATATACACAGTTACACAGCAGATAAAAGAATTATACACAACACAAAATATCATCAAAGAAAAATTACAAAAATACTGAAAAATGAGCAAATTTAAAGTAATAATTGATAAATAGGAAAAATTTCATACATTACCACTGGGGTAAAACAAATTATGTTAACGATACAAATAAGATCAAGGCTAAAATAAGAATCTAGAATAAGGAACACAGGAACATATTCAAGCAAGATACTCGTACTTCTAAATACTTAAATTTGTACTAAAATGAAATAAGAAAATATTAGAGTCGTTCAAATAAAAATGGGAGCAAAAATAAATAAATAAATAAAAAGTCTGTTGATAATGTCTATAACGAAAGTCTTTCACAGGAAGAAAAATTGTGAACAGTTTTTAATGGAGAAATCATGTAAAGTTAAGTTGGTTTGGCCAGAGTTTCATGAATTCTGCACAAGTAGACGTTTTTTGATGGTCTGTCGACAAAATCACACTTTTCTACGTCATAAGTGTCATTGTGCTTGACTTTTGTAACTTTGTATGGTGCGAGGTATTTTTGCTTAAGTTGCCTGGACCAAACTGAGTGCGTTTAATTGCTACTAGGTCGTGTAGTTGATATTTATGAGCTTGTCTGCGCCGGAGATTGTACATGCGGCGATTCTCATCTTGTGTACATGCGGCGATTCTCATCTTGAACTTTGTAGATTTGCTTTTTGGCATCTTGACGGAGAGCATCACGTTGTTCTTGGAATTGAGCTGTAATCTCATCGTTAAGAAGTTGGACTATCTCAATGTCCTGGCAAGACTTCATCTTGGTGCCGAAAAGGAGTTCAAATGGAGTCATCTTGATGCTTCTTTGAAAAGTTGAGTTCAGGATTTCTTGCAGGTGGGGTACGTGAGAGTACCATTTCTCAGGATCGTCGACAGAAAGTTTTGACAGCACAGCAATGATGGTGGAATTTTGTTTTTCAATTTGGCCATTAGATCTTGGGAGACCAGTTGTAATGGAGATATGAAGGATGTTTTGCTTATTATAGTAATCTTCAAATGCGGATCCTTTATCAGTGATAATCCTAGTGGGGTTTCCGAAGACATTTCGTTGGTTTTCTAATCGTTTTATGACTTCTGCAGCGTCCGTAGATCTAGTGGGATACAGCCATGTAAATTTACTGAATGCGTCTTTCACTGCAAAAATATGCTTGTATTTCTTAGAAGTTGTCGCTAGAGGACCCAAATGATCTAGATGAAATGTATGGAGTGGTAAGTTGTTCTTTTCTATCGGGTTAAGCATGCCATCTTGTTTTCCACGTTTCCGGTTTGTGAGAATGCATGTAACACAGTTTTGAATGCATTTTTCAACTTTGTCTTTAAGTCGTGGGATGTAAAAGTCTTTGCTAATTAAATCTTGTGTGCGTAGAACAGCAAAATGGCCACGTTCATGTGCATTTTTAATGATATTAGCCTGCATTTCGTCAGGTACCACTAGTAAATCGGTGCCATTGACTGTTTTGTAGAGAAGAAGTTTGTTTTTTTACGATATAGTTATCATGCGGCGTTGTTTCTAGAAGCGTCTTTATCGCTGTTATTTGGTCATCAGCCTGTTGTGCTTTGAGAAATTGAAGATGGACACTATTTTAGATTAGCATACAATGTGGAGGTCGACTGAGAGCATCCACGTGAGCCATCTTTGAGCCTGTACGGTGTTCTATTGTATAGTTAAATTCTTGGATATAAAGTGCCCATCTGGCTATCCTGGGGTTAAGCTCTTTTTTACTTAGTGTTTTGACGAGGGCGTCACAGTCAGTAATAATTTTAAATGATGTTCCTAGTACATAGATGCGAAACTTTTTAAGTGCTTCGACCACTGCAAGGACTTCTAGTTCAAAACTAGTGTACTTTCATTGTCTGATGTCTTTTTTGACATGTAGAATACAGGGTGAAACTGATTGTCATGTATAGATTTTTGGAGTAGGACTGCACCCAAACCGTCAATTGACGCGTCAGTGTGAATCTCAGTGGGAGAATTTTGATTAAAAATACTTAGAACGGGTTGTTGGGAAAGTAAGTATTTTAATTTTTGAAATGCTGCCTGTTGTTCAGCATAAAATTGGAAAGGGGAGTCCTTACGAAGGAGGTCACTCAAAGGTTTTGCTATGGTCGAATATGAGGGTAAAAACTTTCTAAAATAGCCAGTAAGACCAAGAAATCGGCGAACGTCTTTAATATCTTTAAGATCTGGATAATTAATAACAGCTTTAGTTTTTGAAGGGGAAGGAAACAATCTACCGTATTCTATAATATGGCCAAGAAACTCAATTTTATTTTGTAAAAATTGACATTTTTTAAAATTTATTTCAAGTCCGTAATCACAAGCTACCTCTAGAACATTTTTCAGATATTCAAGGACTTGGGACTCATTAGCAGCGGGAATAACAACATCATCCATATATGGGAGTACAATACTTTTCGAAATCAGATGTCGGAAAATGGCATTTATGTATCGCATAAAGGTGGAAGGACAAGTACTTAGTCCAAAAGGCATTCGTCTAAATTGATACTGCCCATTGTGAGTAACAAAACTAGTAAATTTACGGCTTCTTTCATTTACCGCAACATGGAAAAATCCAATTTTTAGATCTAGAGTAGTAAATATTTTAGCATTTTGGAGACAATCTAAAATATCGTCAATTAAAGGTAGAGGATAGTTATCTTTAATAAGTTTGCGATTTAAGCGTCTATAATCAATGCAAACTGTTGATTTCCCGTCTTTTTTCTTTACTACCACAACTTGACTAGCGTAAGGAGATGAACATGGCTCAACAATTCCATTTTCAACCCATTCATCAACTTGAGCGTCCACTATATCTCGTTGGGCAAATGGCAAACGTCGGGGCTTATGAAATATCGGTTCGTCGTCGGTAAGAGCGATATCAAGCTCAATGTTTACTGTTTTTGTTTTTTTAGGCGTGTATGCCAATAGCAGTTGTTCGAATTTGGTACAACAGAAATAGTAACAGAAAAAATTTGATCGTCTATAGTAATTTCAGAATCAAAAGTTCCTATCACATTAATTCGCGAAAAACCAAAACCTGTTAATGATGTATTGGTTTGTTTCAGTGGCGGTGCATCTATATTTATATAAGTAGGATTTCTTAATAGTGTTAAATTGCTGCCTGTGTCTAATAATCCGTTAAGTTTACGGCCAAAAGTTGTTACGTCTTTACACATATCTATAGGAGAAGGCAATTCATGCACAGCATTTACACCAGAAGGTGGTGTAAAACTATTATTTAAATTAGTTCGTCGGCATTCAAATGATTTGTGACCATAAAGATTACACGAGAGGCATCTGGGACCACGTGAATGATTAGGACAAGATTTTGTGATAGGTGACCTATATCATTACAATTAAAACAACGTTGGGGATTTTTAGCTGTGTCAGAAACGTTAAATTTTGTGGGTTTTCTTTGGAAGCTTTGTTGTTTAGAATCGCGTCCTCGGCTTTTATAGGAATGACGAAAATTTGGTGAATTAGAGTTATGTATTCCCATGTTTTTAATGACTGTTTCATAGGTACGTAATTTCTGCTTAAATTCGGAAAATGAGGTTGCACCATATAGAATTATTTTATCTGAACGAGGCCCATCAATTCCATTAATGACGTACTGGTTAATTGATGCTTCGTCAATTTTTGAATCACATCTATTTGCTAATTCACGCATGGAATAAAAATATTGCATTAAAGTCTCGGTTTTAAACATTTTTCTTCTCTCTAATTCGCGGTGAATCTCTATGGAAGTAACTGAATCCGAAAATTCTTCAATTAAAGCTTTTTTAAATGACTCGTAGGTATTTAAATTTCTTTGTGAAAAAAGAAATGATTTAGCAGTTCCACAAACTAGACGTTTTGCGAAAATAAATTTTGGAGAGGAACTGATAGCTGGGAATAAATCAAAATTTTCTTCAATATCGCGAAAGAAACTATTTACAGAATAAAAATCTTCGCTAGTAAATTTTCTACTAGTCGCTCAAATATCCAGCAATAGTGTCCAAAACTGGGTATTCATCTCTGTAAAGGAAGCATCGTTTGAATGGGGAGGAAAAGTATTTTGTGTACAAAGAGATGAGATGTTTTGATGTGCCGGCATGAAAGAATAACCTTGAACACTAGGTAGGGTTGCGTTGCTGCCCAGATGTTGAAAGGGGGAGTGTTGGTTTGTTCCCTGTGTTGAAAAATTCCTGTCTAACGAGAGTTTTGATGTTCGTTTTTGAAACGTGGATTGATTCTCAGAAAAAACTACGTTCTCGCTTTCAGAAAAGGACGTCTCTAAATTATTTAATGTTAGTAGGAATTCATCTAAGTTCGTCAAAGCTTTAAATATACTATTGCATAAATTTTGCTCATTTGTTTCCACGTCTAAATGCAATAAATTAGCGACTGAGATGAAATCAGGCAATGAGAATTCGGTAAAAAATTTTTCTTTGTGTTCTTCGATTCTAAACTCTTTAGGGAATGTGGAAAAATTTCTTATTTTATTTCGCGAAGAACGGTCAAATTCGGTGAATCCTAATATAGAATTTAATGTTTTTACAGTACGAGTTGTACCACATTTCAACGAATTGGCAATTATAGGAATATCACCTAATTTAATATTTTACAGGACATCTTAATATACAAAATTAACCACTTTGAAAATTTATAGACGGTGCAAGGTTGTAATCAAAATTTCCCAATCACACTCTGAGTTAAAATTACTAAATACAGTAATTTGAAAGCCAAAATAAACAAACAAAAAAATGCTTTTAATTAAATTTTGCCTACCTGGGGTTGGGGAGCAGTCCGTACACTAATCCAGAACCAGTTGAGGCACGAAAAGAATCCAATAAAAAGAAAGTCCAACAAGTCGTTTTTACACTTTTAGCAGTGTAGCGTCCATTGAAGAAAAAAATATTAACGCGTCTTATAAAAAAAAAATTTCTCGTCTAGAAGAGATTTTCCTTAATATGCAAGAGAAAGGTCGAGCCCCCAAAATATGGGAAAATGACTACAACCTAATAATGATAAATGCTTTATTGAACAAAATGAAGCATGAAATATTTAAACTATAGTAAACACCAAAAGAGAACGTCTTCCTCCTACGTCTAGAGCTTAGCTTTAATTCTTTTCTGCAGAATGAACTAGCGTGGTCAGGAATCGAGAGGGTGGCCTATCAGATTCCATTTTTGCGCTCAGTTCACTCTGTACCTATTATCCCGGCCACCAGATGGTAGCACGGGACCCTTTATTTTTAGCTTATGTTTTTTACCTTATCCCAGTCAAAATAAATTGTCATCGGCTCCCTCCGAGAAACCCGGTACTCTTTGCGACTGGATTGAACTTTATTTAACCCTCCTGTTTTGTAAATGACTTCATTCCCCCTCTCATTTTTATTTACCGCGAGCTGACCCATTGCCCGTTCGCATTTGATATAACAAGATTTTGTTTTTGGCATTTGTGCAAGTTGGTACCATAATAAGTTTTAAAAATTAATTAATTTTAAAATTTTTAATTTCTTTAACTCTCTCAATAATAGTTTTCATTTCTCGGGAATTCTCACAGCGTCAGCTGTCCGAATCTCCCCTCGTACCGGCCGCTCGACCAATCACAGAGTGTGCCTTACTATCACGCCCAGCAGCGGATTCCGCTGATTGGGTGCATTGTACCATGGTGGGCGGATGAAGTCCGCGGGAAGTGGGCGGATAAGTCTATTTTTCCTAGCAGGCTTTACGCCATTGCCCATCTAATTTTCCTTTTAATTCTCTTTTTATTTCTCTCTTTTTAAATTTAAGTAACCCCATTTTTATGTAAATATCTCTAAATATTCTGATGAGGAGGTGCATCCCTACGGGGATAGGAACTCCGTAATTTCCACGCCACTTGCCTTGCCTTGCCTTGTCTAGAGCTTAGCGTCTCTAAAGTCCGTCTGCCTCATTTCCCGTGTGTCCTTCAGTCGGACATTCCTGGCGGGGTGTGACGTCAGTGTGGACTACTCCACCCTAAGTACAGGGGGAGGGGTTGTGACATCGCACATATCCAACCCTACATATATATATATATATATATATATATATATATATTAATTAGTTTTTTTAAATACAACTTTTTGTTCTCTGAGCATTCTTATGAATTTATTGAAAATTGTCATTTTTTGTTACTATATCTGCTTTCTAGTTAAAAGTTTTAAGAATGTTTCAAAAATGCCCCTTCAGTGTACACAGCTGCATTTAAGAAACATAGACTACATGCATACAGTAAATTTACATAATTTTAAAAATATAAATTTGAGAAAACAGTAATTTTTATAAAAAATCTTACCTTGACAATGTAAGTACTCTGTACTACTTACTAATCCTTGTCTTTACCTTATTATGGATAATAAACAAATGTTATCTTTACTATTCACTACTTGATATGAAATTCTTTAATAATTATTATGAAACTTTTATGATTATATTAGATGCTAGTAATATATACCTATTATATCTCTGCTAGGCACATTCAACTCAGTCAACACATTCAATGTTCCATCAACAAGCAAATGTAATATTTTTATTTTCATAAATAGTTCCTACCTACAAAAAACGTACCTGTACGTTTATTTTAAAATTTACTAAATCATGGCATTTTGAAACAATTACAATAATAACTGATTAAAATTGAATTTAAGTAAAGAAAACTAAATTTAATTAAAAATCAGTAAAGATTAAATATAACTTTTAAATCTCTAAAACACACAGTTAAATAAAACTTACAGTTATTATACTGTTATCTTAAGTTAATAATTGCGTATTAATATACAAAATAAGTAGAGGCTTTGTAACTTTTCTCCAGTTTTAAAAAGACAATGTTCCTACTTTTATCTGTCAAAGTGGGTGTCGCAGAACTGCTGATTATTTTTAAAAGTCATTTTGACATACTTCCAATTCATGAAATAAGAAATATGTCATATCATTGGAAAGGTCATGAATTGGAAATTTTAGAAATATCAAAATCTCAGAATAGATAATCTGAAGATTTTTAGCCAACTCACCATTTTAGTCCTTAAATTGGTTATTTGTTTATTAACCCTTTGGTTATATACCCTGTAACCACTCGTGGATATAAGCTAGTGGAGGGCAAAATCCCATTGTAACCTCATGTGGATGCATGGCTTATTTAGGTGTACAGCCAGTGTAACCAGCAAAGGAAACATTATAAGAAAATTTTTCTTTTATTTGGATTGTATAACATTACAAAAGTTAAGGTATCCGATCACCCCAAAATTGTAAATTTTGCCAAAAATTGATAAATATTTCTTATGATTGTATTTTTTATAGTCCATCTGATAGCTGTATAAAAATACCAAGTTGATTATTTTCCATTCTCTAGAACAACAACTACAAGTGTTTTAGTAAAAGCAGGTGCCATTACCTTAAACAAGGTGTCAAACTTTAAAGTGCGTTTTACTAGAAATGTTTTTTTTTTTAAATGCTCAAACGGTGTCACCGATTGCTCAAAATTTTTTTGAAAATAATTAACTGAAATCTTTTGTGTATGTTCTGTATAATAGAAGAAATACTTTAACCGTCAGATGTATCAATCAGTGTTTTATTACAAAATTTACAGTCCCTTAATGTTTGTTTTTTGAAGAAATTTCGTATAATAACTAAAACAAAGTGCTCTAGTTTTTGTAAAAAGTAAAGTATCTCTTATCCTAAAGGTCATTTCAAAAATGAATATCAAAGCAACACATCAAAATTGGAAAATTTAATATTTGTTCATATACCTTTTGTACAGAATTGGCTCTGTTTATGTAGCTTTTTGTAAACATTTACCAATTTTTTCCCATTTCATTGATAATAACTTCTTTTTCTTTTCTTAACTTTAACATATTTTTCATAAAATATACTAAATAAATCTAGAGAACCCATAAAAAATACCCCATATCTCTCTTTTTTAAATTTGCCGCTAGTAATCGGATACCTTAAGTCACAAAATGTGTGGGTTACAAAAATTTGAAAAAATAGGAAAATTGGATTAACATTACAAGTCTTAATGATATTGCTCGAAATGTTCTTTGGAACAAAAAGCTTTCCCCCATGCGTTACACAAGTGTGTATCACCCTTTTTGCTCCACTTCTTCATCTTCTTCATCACAAAGAGATAAATCGGTATCAGAGTCACTGTCTGATTCATCGGTTTTCGACAAATATTCTCATTCACTATTTCTCGTTGAAACTCAACAATAATGCCCTATTGGCAAGAAAAAGTTAAACAACAAAAATAATTATACAAACTTTAGAAAGTGAAACGAAACACCAACGAACGTACGCCTTAGTCAGCATTAAAAATAAAAATAAAATGTGCGTTGAAATGTGGTGTCTGGTAGTCAAGGGCTTAACGCTACATTCTGAAAATACGACCTCGTCTTTTTGATCCAATGTGAATTGACGACGTCGACATCCAAGCTAACATCCAACTCTTAGATATTAGAAGTTGCATAACTGTACTCAATTCTAGTCTTGAAGTTACTGGTAAATTGACACTGATCTTTGGTCAGTGGATTCCCCTGCTTTTCAAAAGAGCTAAAAATAGTTCTGGAGAAGTTGATGAGATCGGGTCTTATAATCGCTTTAATGCATTCCTGACTTGTAAAATTGTGATAATTAACAAAATCTTATTAAAAAGAATATAAAATTTAATTTTATAAGTCGGAGTAGAGCAGCATCCCAAAGAGTTATAGTTTAAGTTAAAATAGAAAGAAGGAGCTGTGCTTAAAAAGACCCTTGTTATTTGGTGAAAGTAACGAACGTATGTCAATTTGTGAGGTTCTGAAATAAATCATGTTCCAGAATTTGTCCGTTTGTCCTTCCTCTTTCTTAGTAACGAACAATAGACCCCCATTCCATTTGTTTTTCTTGAAGCATAAATAGAATTTGATCTTGTCCATAATAGATCTTGATCTTGTCCATAATAGATCTTGATCTTATCCATAATAGATCTTGATCTTATCCATAATAGATCTTGACCTTGTCCATAATTGATCTTGATCTTGTCCTTATAAATCTTGATCTTATCCATAATAGATCTTGTCCATAATAGATCTTGATCTTGTCGAAAGATTCATGATTTCTGGAAATAATGACGTTGACGGTTACCCTCAATTGCATAAGCCAGTCTTTAACAGTTTCCAGAAAATTCTCTATTATGTTAATCGTATTCTTTTTGTTTGCTCCCAGCGCAATAACATCTAAGTGGTAAATAAACATATCATGACAGAAGCATAATATGTAAAATGGTGCATATAAATATCACACATGTTGAGAAAAAGACTAAGAACAATGCAATGAGGAATGTTTGCCTAAATACATGCTTATGTTGAAGAAAGGTAGGGTTGTAATTACTTATTGTTGAAGAAATTGCAGGTAACTTTGGCCACAGATAGATAGGAATATTTAGGTTGGTCATTTTAAAAGTGGAGCCCTCGTGCCATGTTCATCCAAGAAGACAACTTCGTAGTTTCTATGAAACCTATAATAATATGGATGGGAATGAGATGATATATAACAGAGTAATCTTAATAGAGAACCACATGACAAGAACTGACTTAATTGAATAAAAGTGTAATTAACTTTTGTATAAACTTTTTATCTTAAAATATTTTCATAACCTTATAGCAGATATATTTTTTGTACATATCATTGTAAATAATTTCAGTTTTTGAATGTACGATATGCATTGTGTTTGAATACTATAAGTCATATGTTTATTTTGTATAGGAATTATTAAATATATATTTTTAAGATATATCTAAAAGATCAATAAAACATATTATTTTTCTACTGGTGAGAAATAAGCCATGTAACTTATAATTACTTATAAGTGTTTGCTTATATTTTTTTACTGATTCGTGTATCAAGTTTTACAGACACAAATTATTTTTATAAAATAAATTAAATTGTTAATTTCAAGTATTTTGCATATTTGAAGAGTAATAATTTTCATATTATGTTTGTATAATTTTTAGAAAATTTTTTAGATTAATTTTAAAAATTAATTTGATTTAAAAAATAAAATTTAAAATAAAAAATTATGATCAGATATCTTTTTTTTTTTAAATTTTTGTGTGATCACCAATTTTTTACATAATTTTAGAAAGACAATTGGACAACTGGGGACATCTCTACAGGGGGCGCACCAAACTGACTGTTATTTTTAAGATTGTTGGCTTCTCTACTGCACAGACTCCTCTTAACAATTCTTACCATCACGAAGTGACGTGTATCACAAATGAAAGCTTATAATCAATCTCAGAATTTTTTTTAAAAAAAACGGCCACTACATGTATTATTTATTAAATTAATATTTTATTTTAGAAAACCATGAAATTCCTTAGAAATATCATGGATTTCTTTTGTTTCATTTGAAATTATTTTGGGAAATTTTTTCTTTCAAATACTTTTAACTATTTAAGCTATAAGTGCTTTCGGAAAATAATATACCTTATTTACCGTTACCAAATTACTTATACCTTTTACCAAATTTTTTAGTAATAGCTCATGGGGCACTAATGCCCATTTGCACCAGATTTAAGTTTAGAAATTTTTAATTAAGTATTTTTTAAACCAAACATCTTTAAAACATTCAATTGGCTTAACGGGTAAAAATGGGTATGGCTTGACGATTTAAAATTTTTTAATTGGGTTAAAAATTCTTAAGTTTTTAGTGCAAATGGCAATAAGTGTTTGAATGAACAAGGAGTAACGAAAATTACATACAATATATATTATGTGAGATTTCATTTATTAGTATATATAAATAATATTTCAAAGTATAACAAAATTGATTATAAAGTATTAAATGACAAATCTGTTGCCGTTTATTTTCAGATAGTTTTTTAATATTAGATTCATATTTCGTATTCATTAGTGTATCGCATATCGCAGTTAATGCCCTGTCAAGTAAATTTCTAGTAGAAGATTTTACAAAGTTCATTGAAGAAAACAATTTTTCCCACGAATATGTGGACCCAAACATAGTTAAAAGAGCATTACTTACTTTTTCATTAACATAAAATTATTTGGTAAAGTATCCCATACAGATATGCGCATGGCGCCTATTGGAGTCTCACAAGGTGAAACAAAGAAATGACGACGCAAGTGCTATGAAAGTCTCTTTCTACAAACATAACTGAACATAACCTTACAAAAGGGCATTGTATCCTAAGAAAGTGCTTTAAATATGGTTAGTTGCTTTGGTCAGTCGATTTTTTTTTCAACAAACAAAATGTGAGTAAAATTACACACTTTTTTTGATATTTTGTAAACACTTTTGATATTTTTCAAATATTACATATTTTCATATGCACTTGTTATCATTTGCGTAACTTTGGGACTGTAATGATCAAACTGAAGGTTATATACAGCATTTAAATTCCTTTTGTGTCAATGAAGTGATTGAAAAAATACAAATAGAATATATGTAATCCACACAAATTAGAAGATCCAAATAAACCCGCGTAAGCAAACAAGTGGTTGCCTAGCAATTGTGGGCCAGTTAAAAAAACTTGCGTGGATCAGTGTCTGCCCACGGGTCATATGTTTGCCATCACCAGAGGCAAATAACGGTTCTGGTCTACAATAACGGTTTTTATAACATTATTAACTATTCATAAATAAATACTTTAAGAAGTATAATGAAACTATTAACTGACTTGTGAAGGGTATAAAAAAATAAAAGAATAGAAGAAGTAATATTCGCATCTCTCTGATTACGCATATAAAAACATCAAATCAAGGCAATTTTTCATAAATTTTTGTACTAATGAACAACATTTACTGAACAGCATCATAACTCAAAGACATGATTTGATAAAAAAAAAAGTGTTTATTTATGTACTTTTACACACTAGAACTTCCTATATTTAAAATTATAATTCACAATGTATATTACATTAAAACAGCTGTTCTGTACAAATAAGGTTGGGGTTGACTACAATATAGATTAGATACTGTTTATAAAAAAAAAAAATTCAATAAAAAATAACTTATAAAAGAAAACATGTTTCAAAAATCTCACTTATATTCTTGTTTATTTTTTAAGGTACATATGTATATATACAATTTTCAGAATAAATATTTTAACAATATGATTTTGGTTTGTTTTATTTTTCTTATTAACAGTGAATAATTGAAAACAAGGCATTGAAAATAAAATGCTGTACACCGAGTAAAATGGCTAAATTATGATTCTATTGGTCCTTAGGATGTTATTTTTTCTTATAAATGGGTGCTGAAAACTTCTCTAAAAACTCTTTCCAGTTGGTTAAAAAATTGTGCATTTTAAATGTTCTGTATATAAAAATTTACTGATTTAGTTGTTTTTACATTCTTCTAAGGACTGAAATTTTTAAGTATTTTAATTAAAAAACATTAAATTAAAAACTATAACATTTGTTTTCTTTGGTGATAAGAGAGTGTAAAATCAGTTGATTTAACAAAAAACGAGCTTAATTTGTAATATAGCAATGCATTTTCTTTATTTCCATCTGGATGGATGTGTTTCTATTTAAACAAAACAATTGATAAAAAGAGTACTTACACACCTGGGCCTTATGAGTGTTAGTTTAGTCAAAAGGTTTTTTTCTTCAGGTTACATAATATGTAAAAAACTATTTCTTTCTGGCATTGTTTTGAAATTTTTGCTTTGAAAAATCTGTTTCTTACCATAATGTTTCCTAGATATTTCTAATAACTTATTATTAAAGGGCTGAATTTTTTAAATAAAAGTTAATTTTCTGCTTGTATATGATTTTAAGGAAACAATATAATGCTTCTAGAGAAACAAATATAACTTATAATGAACCAAATTGCTTCTGGAACTAGTTCAAATTGCATACACATTTGTTTAACTATTACATCGAATTTATTTTTGCAATTTTCAAAGATTTATATTTGCGGTATAAGTTCGAAGACATGCAGTTTGTGATAAAATAATAGTTGCTTTTTTTTTCTTTTGAAAAGTAATATTTTTGTTGATACTTGCGTATTATCGCCACCGTATTGACGATATTATATAAAACGAAGTACATGATTGCTAATTCAGCGCGTACGACACATGCGAAATCGTTACTGCAAATTTGGCGAGATATCTTTAACTTAGTCACTTTCGCGATAATACGTGAGTACCTTTTTGTTACACACAATAAATGTAAAATGAATTTTGATTTCGAAATTAAGTGTAAAAATTTCATGAAATGAAAATAAAATAATACGTAAGATGAAGAAAGTGAAAATTTACAACTTAGGTATTACATTTTTAAATCCCTTAAGATTTGGGTTAATACATATTTTTTTGTTAAAAATTCATATTAGATACAACAGTATCGAAAATGAATGCTATACATACTCATTTTATTGTTTTAAATTCATATTTGATACACTGACAAATTCAAAAACGAGTGCATTATACACTCATATTTTGTTCTTTCATTCTCAAAAATTTTAACCCGTAACAGGTTCAAAAATGAGAATGTACTTGTTGCTCAAATTGAGAATATGTGATTGTCAAATTTGAGTAAGCGTGCATCGGAGCTATTTTGAGAATGTGAAGTACTCAAAAGTAAGCAGTTTGCTCTCAGTTTTGAAAATCGTTTCTCGCAGTGTAAGTCTACTGAGAAAATCGATTCCCTTCCTCTTTTAACTTTTATAATTATTTAGTAAAAAAACCTTTTTGTATTTTCATATACATTGACTGGCTGAAAACAGTAACCCTTGTATTAAATAGTTTCCCATTTGCAAATTGACTAAAAATCAGGGAAAGTATTGGAATTAGTTCTAAAGGCCTTATATCTCACACGCATATGTGGAACAATTGTTTCGAAAATTTTTCAAGAAGCTGTGAGGGGGAAGGGTTACCAAAAACAAAACGATGTGCTCTGACGTCAGCCGTGCCTTATCTTCGCATTGAAAAACTATTCGCCGTTGTTTCTGCTTCGGAAAACGAACATCCAATATTATTTCTTTTATTCCGCTCGCGCTTTTGTTGACGGTCGTTAGCAATAATGCAGTGCCATTCTGTTAAAAAGATTTTTCGCCTTTAAAATATTATACGCTATTAAAATTTCTGATGTATTTGACGAAGTTGAGCCGCCATCTTTACCGCTTTTTCGTTTGCGACGTTCCGAGATGAAGAACCCCATTAGTTGGAGTTCCGAGCAATTTAATTTCGATTAATTCTTTCGGTTCACTAGGAAAAAGTTGTTCGATGCTGTTGCTGTGGCATTTAAGTAGAAATAGCTCAAATGGCTGCTTTCAAGGAAAATTGCTCTAAGTATGTAATCGTGTAATAAGGCCTTAAGGCAGCATAAGTCCAATTTATTGATAAAATGTCGTCGAATGATATACTTGCAAGTGATTTCCAACAATATTTACCGGTTGCACGCAGGAATTCGGGAGTACTCATGAATGGATTAAAGAGACCCCCCCCCCAACAGAAACCCTCACAAAATGCATCCCGCATTTAATGCCATTCATGAGGATTAATAAAAAGTGTTGAAATGACTTTCATATACAAAAACGAAAGTCAAATTTTATTATTAGATAAAAAATAATATGTGGTGGTGGGACTAATCCCCATCTGGTCTAGTGAAACTAGACCAGATCCATGAGTCCATTTATTTTCAAAAAGTCTAAGAACAGCAGGGGAGAAGCAACAGCCTCCTCACATGAAAACCCCACACATTGCAGAATGTGCTGGGGAGAAAAAGGACCAAATTGGGTAGCTTCTATTACCACCTTCAAAATTCATGCACCTCAGGTGACCAGTCGAAAATCGCGAGAATGCCGTCTGATACGATCTGGAACTCTTGAATGATATGGCGGATCCAGGATGTCTTTGAAAATACCATGGGTGTACAGGAGGGACAACCCAGGTTCTACATATAAATTCTTTAGCCCTGGAGTAGGTCTCGGTTGACGTAAGAACCATGTGGTCTTCCGGGTCCACAGGATCACTGGCAGCTGCTTTCGCAAGATTATCCGCTTCTTCGTTCCCGGGCAGGCCTACATGAGAAGGGACCCATTGTAGATGGTTAGGGTGCCGATCTGAAAGCTGCTTAAAAAGGTGCAGAACACTCCTGCTGGTGCTGTCACCGATAGATGGCCAATTCGATAAATGTTGAATGGAAGATCGGCTGTCTGTCAGGATCCAAATTTCAGAAAAAGCTTGGCCTTGTATGTTATTAATCAATGAAAGGCCACACAGGATAGCTATTAGCTCCGTTCTGAAGACAGAAGCGTGATCAGCATTTCTTCTTTGAATTTTGATGATGCGGCCAGGTAGTTCAATCAAAACTCCACTGCCAGTAGTGTTTGTTTTTCCCTTACTGCCATCAGAATAGATCTTCACTACATCCAGTGGAATCCCATCAATCACCTCCAGAGTCAATTGTTTTAGAAGTTCGGGGTGGTCAGACAATTTATTGACATTGGTACTTAAAGTAGTATGGAACGTGATTCCCGGGAGTCCAAGGACAGGATTGATAATAGATGTCAGGCAGTGGAAAAATAATATACCTGTATAAAGCCCCAGGTATTATTAGTAAATAAGTATTTTTAATAAATTTGAAAGTTTAATTTCCTACTTTATGATATTTTGACTATGGTTGTTTTAGCATTATGTAACAGAAATAAAATTCTGTTCACTGGTTCTTAGTTTTTTAACCCGGGAGTGGGCACGCGGGGCACAATGTCACTCCAGGCACACGAAACCTTTGATTTTGGGAAAACTGTTTATTAGCTAACAATGACCTTCTCAGCATCTTCCTTTTATGACAGTTTTCGAGGGAATTAAAATGTATTTGTCTCATATGTCCCTCTTTTTTGGAAATATCAAACTTTTTTTTGCAAACTTAAGGAATTTGAGTGTGACCACTTTTGTTCCAAAATATTTTCGGTGAATTGGCTAAATTTTCCTCCTGTGAACGACTTAGTGATTTTGATAGCTGCGTTGTGTGACTCATTATTGTTTATAAATATAAATGAATATAAAAAAGAGAAATGGGTATCTGAGATCTCTATTGCATAAAGTTGAAACTGATCAAGCAAGGAAAGAACCTGATGTAATAATAGATATTAATCATAATGGTGAAAGCAAATTTGAGAAAAGCGACGAAAGTTTGAGATGAAAGGAAAATTTTCAAATGCTACCTGAAAAACTCCATTAAAAAAGGCATGGAGCCACAAGTGTACCACAAGACACACTGCGTCATGTCAAAAAGACATAAGCACGAAAAAGTTCACCTTGCTATTGATCGATCATCAAAAGACAATAGAACTGCAATAACTTGAACAAAATACGAGAATTTTGCCTGAAAATATCATTTCTGTAATGTTTGCAAAAAGTATATGTAATTTGGGTCCTTTATTAAAGTTACGCACATTTTTGATTTTAGTTGAGTTTGATTCGATTTTTCTCAAATTACCAAAAGAAAATGGAAACGTCTTTAAAAGTAGTTATAAGTATACTTCCTCTTAATTAAATTATTCACGATAGAATTACGATATTAATCGTGTACAATAAATATAATTACAAAAAAAAAAAAAAAAAAGGATTGGGGTGCTTCCGTCGCCCCGTACGTTAGTATCGAGTACGCGCCTTATCCCAGGTTAAAAAATGAAAAATTTTACTTTCTGTGAAATATCATTTAAATATTATGAAGAAAATATCAACATTGGGTTGCGGAGGTCTCTTCTTTTCCGGCACATGCATATGCTTATAAAAATCTCAACGTTCTTAAAGATTACATTTTCCTGAAATGGAATTAAAGATCTTATGTAACATAGAGCTGCATGATGAGCCTATAACACTTTTTTAATTCTGAATTCAGAAAGTTCAACTCACACTTACTCTCTTTTTTATCTAATTTTTAAACTAAATACTAAACAGTTTTTAAATGTTGGCAACTGTTTGGATCCTAACACAACCTCTTATTTTGGCGACAAACAATTGGCACCAAATGTTTAGGATTTTATCACCAAGTTGGCAGTTTTGCCAACTAACATCAGATGTCAACCTACGACATGGACAGGATATTTCTATAGCTTTTCGGACAGTAGTCGTTTTAAATCCAATGGATTAAATAGTGTCAGCTTAAATCTACGAAAATTTTTCTAGAATGGTTGAAAATGAAGCGACGAGTAGAATTTTTCTATTTTTGAAGGAAAAAAATGTGGAAGGAATATTTGGCGAATTTGTGGGACGACTTAAGACTTCTTGAGGCACTTTTACCCCTACGAGAAAGTAGGCCCTGGACCCCAACACAAATGTCACCTATGACCCTTAAAAGTAAACAGTACTTAGCACATGTTTTCAAATACTCGTATGAAGAACAACCCGAAACAAGTAAATGAGCATGGCTTACAGTATCAAAAACCGGCTCACCTAATTGCCGCCTATTGACTGAAGGAGTAATGATGCTGTAGGGTGGTAGGCCTAGATCCAGTGTCGTAAAGTACACCCCCGCATTTTGTGAGAGCCTATGATTCTAGAGGGCCCGCGTGACTGACGCCAAGTACGTAATCCTTTGTAAGATTCGACTTGGGGCCCCAAACCTGTTTTTGCAGGGTGCCCTAATGTTGTCCGTTACGCCATTGCCTAGATCCATGCATGGACGACGGTCATCACATAACACTTTTGCCACTGTTGCCAGTGGTTGCATAGTTCTCAGTTTTTCGGAGAATACAACCGGGAATAACACTTGACCGTTTAAATTATTCGAATCGTGACTTTATTAAGGCTGAGTCGAGAAAGACCCTGATTGAGGCCCAGGCCTGGACTTAAGATGTCCCTGCTTGAGAGAAAGGGAGATAAGTTGATTAAGTCTCCATTTGAAGCCTGCATTTCTGATGTTTTCCCCACTATTTCAGAAGCAACGTTTCTTTCTATATTTTTCTTCCAGATGCCACATTTTTGAAAACACGTTTTTCTTCTTAGAAGCCCGACGAATAGACTTTTTCTTCTTCTTTTGAGTGAAAGAAGTAAGAAAGAAATGATCGCGGTTATAGTGAATGAATGAATGATCGATAGTATCTAGGCATGGATGTCCGGCATTTCTAAAGAATATGCGTTTGATTTGATGTTTCCTATGTTGTACACTCCGGAAAAAACGTTTTCGTTTTTTGACGTCATTTTGGGAACCAATTTCTTACCCTTGTTTTCGTCTATGCCGCCATTTTGAAAAAAGAGGTTTTCTCTTGGAGCCATTTGGCGGGAAAAAAATAGCTGCTAAATAGACCAGGGGGCTAACTCTTGTAGGATTATATTTCAACAACGTTGTAACGTTAAAAAGCCGTATTTTTCAATTCCAATTTCTTTCAAGTTTACTCTCTCCCTATATATATATATAGTATATATATATTTATATATGTATACAATTCATAAATATACACAAAATAGTTATGAACCTAAGATAACTAGTCAAGACAGTAAAAAGTATTAGCCACAGTAGTACTATAGTAAACCTAAGGGACCAGGATTGTAGGTTTAAGCAAAGTTTTGCGGCTAGCCAAACTTCCCCTGTATTTGCCAATACTATAGGCCCTAGGGAAAGTAAGGAATATTATGAGAAGTTTAACTTCTCTTGATGGAATTTTTTCATTACAGTACGTGATTTATATCATTCAAATTTCAATCGTTGGTAAAATACTTTCTATTCATTTATTCAAGTTCAAATACATTTTCTTAAACTTGTTTTCTTAAACTTTCTTAACCTCGTCACTTACTCAATATTAATTCATTAATTAAGTTTTATTTTTTAATTTTTAAATTTATTCTGCGTTATTTCTTTTGAAGTTGCAACTGGCTGCAACAGATGGCCCCAACGTTTTTCTAACGAAGTAGGAATTGACTTAATTTTTTCTTTCTTGTTAAATGGCGTCTAATAACGACAATTTGATTACCGGATAAAAATATCTAACTTTTCTACAAGTATTTCAAAGTAATCTCGTTTTTTTTAAAGCTTTTAGAGCTCCGAAAATTTTAGAAAACCTTTCGCGCATGATCATTCAGTTTTTAAAAACCTTTTTGTTTGGTGCTTCCATTCAATAATGAGAGATATTTTCTCCACTGCTTATTCAGAAATAGTTTAAAGTCATTTTTGAAGTTATCCTTTTCTTGCATGGGCTGAATCAAAAATCTTGATTATTAAATCCAAAATACACAATAATAATCCTTCGAACATCATTTAACTTATATTGATTCTGAATAATAGATGGCAGCACTGTTGTTTCGGAAAACTAGCAACTCGTGAGAACAGAAAACGAAACAACCCTATGGACTAAATTCATGTGACGTCATAATCACATGATAATATTAAACCACGTGTTTTTAGCCAATCAAGTTCAAAAACACATGTGACGTCATAATCACGATAAATGCAATTATCTGTTTTCAGCAAATCAGTTCATGCACTTCGTTGTTGCCAAATTACGCTTTTTACAGAAACTTTTTTTAAAAAAAACTACTATTTGTCACTTTATTTAAAAGTACATGTATAAAAGAAGACTTTTTTTTCTTTAATTTTAAAATCTTTTTGCAGAAATTTCTTTTTATAACTCTTGAGCATCTTTACCCAATTATGGAATTTCAAATTTTACCTAAGTTTTACAGATAGAATTAAAAGTACGAGCTAGTTTATTGTCCGTTTTGAATTCAATGTAGAACACGTGTTTATATTATCATGTGACCGTCATGAATTTTGTCCATTAGAATATAAAAAGGTAGTGGAACGGGAAAAAAATATTATAAAAAAACTAAGAGAATAAATAAATAATAGAACAGAGAGGTGAAGAACCTGGAAAAAAAAGGTTCTTACAAACCTTAAAAAATATGATCTGGAAATAATCCTAACTGTCGAAAAGTGTTAAAAGGTATGGAGAGTTAAAAGACATTAGAAATAAAAGTTGATGATTCAGAAACTCGAATTCTAATTAACACTAAATAAGATGATATTCGAAAGAGACATTTTAATAGTTCTCTCTGTTGGAAATGTTCCTAATAAGCGTGTAAAATGTTTCAGAAAGTATATGTGCATGCAAAACGTTTTCTTCTTTCAAAGGAGCTGTGGATTGGTAATAACCAATGCAGACTTTCGAACATCATCATTGAATCTCAATGAAAGGGAGAATATTTTCCGGAAACCAATGAATACGACACTTAATCGGATACAGATTTATCAATTTGTGTAGAAGAAATGGAAAAAAAATTACGATACACACACACATACACACTTATGCAGAGTAAGTGAATATTAAGTAGCACTTTTCAGCGACTACAGGGTTTTTGGCGACAGACCTCGTCATTTTGAACCGAGGTCAAGTGACGAGGATGACACCTGAGCAAGAACGACACCCCTTCTCCTAACTTCCTCTCCACTCCAATGGGTGAACGTTTGAACCACGACAGATTTACGTGCGTGATAATAAAATTATGTAATATATAATAATAACCATATAATATAATATTATAGATAATAATAATTGTATTATGTAATTATATTATATTATACACATAAAACAGTTATATAATACATATTAAAATAAATCAATAAAGACATCACTTAATAATTGCTGATAACTTACAATATTCCGAAAACTACGAGTTCCTTCATTGAACAAGGAACTTTAAAAAATGCATTATTTAAAAGTGAAATGAAGAGGAAACCCGCAGTTTGCAGCAATAATTAAGATCACAGCCCTCATATTCTATAAAAAAAATATCCTGGCACACACCCATGATATTAGAAACATCCATATTCGAAAATAGCACAAAATACAACAAAGGACTGAAGGAGTAAATTTAAGAATGATAGCAATGAAAAAATGGTTTAATTTTTAAAGAAATTGAATTAAAAATATCTGAAATTAATCGGGTTACCACGGGGGAAAATAACCCAATAAAAATTAACTATAATATACGTCATCGTCATGGCAACTACACAATAAAAATATCAAGGTAACGCTATCGTAATGTTATATATATATATTGGTATATATCACCAATCTTGGTGAATATAAACAACAACTTTGTGCTTAGTACTCTGATATCAAATTTGAACCTACTTTTTAAACATCTGGAAAATCCCACGCTATATTAGGCTTAGAAACCCCTAAGTTACTCATAAAAAAAAACTTTTGAAAATTGAAGGAACAGAAATTGAATTCAAAGTGTAGCAACTTTATTTTATCCCTTTACAGTCTTTGTACTCTTTTTTTGCTTTTACCCACCTGTTGGAGAACGAGTAGTCAAACTCCATGGAGAATCTAAGCCTTTCCATTGAATCACAATTTCTGATATAAAACGCGTCTGCTTCAAATAAATCCCTTAAATAAGTAGAGACTGAAAAACTATAGGATTTCTTTCCGAGAACGCAGGAAATTCGAAGATTTTCATACTTCTTGTATTCCCGAGAGTGATACTTGGTTCCCGGGAATGACACACATCGTTGTGAAATAAATACTAAGGTTTTGACTAAACTGTGAATTTCGACTTCCGATTTAAATTTTAGCTGACCTCACCGTTACAATTGGTGATCATTCATCCCGAATTCCGTTGAACCACAGTTGTGGGTAAAAGTGAAATAAGAAAAAGTGCAACGCTTACATAGGGTTGGGGAGAATTTTTCCATCTTGGGGAAGAAAAAGTAAATATATAAAACTACTAGCTGACCCGGCCCGGCGTTGCACGGGCTTTTACCTAGGGTATTACTTAATCCACACATGTTAATTTCCTCCTTTCTTTCTGACGCCAGCACTTTTGTGTGGGTGTGAAGCGTACGATGTGAGTGCAAGGCCCATGAGTGCGTATCAATGGTTTTCTCGTTTAACATTTTCCCTTCTATTCACAAAATCAGTACTTCCAATATAATTTTTCGAAATTACCTTTACTTCTTTGTTTCTTTCCTCTTCGCTTAGCCCGGCGTTGCACGGGCTTTTACCGAGTGAATAACTTAATCCGCATGGGAATTTCCCGTTTCCCTCAGGACGATAGGACTTATGTGTGTGTATGCGCGATGTGAGTGATTTCTTTAACTATGTCATTAAAACTCCCTTTTTCGAAATCTGTTCTTGCGTTGGTGTGGTGTGGTAATTAAGAGAGATGGGTGAAAGCTCAGGTGTCGTCCTCGTCACTTGACCATGGTTGAAAATTTCGAGGTCCGTCACTAAAAAAATCTTAAATACGCGAACAGTGCGAATTTATAAATCACTCACTCACTTTTCAATTCGTTCGTTGCAATTTTTTAGTTCCGGAAACGAAAATGCGGCCTTTTTAAAAATAGTTGTATGTTGAAAAAAGACAGAAAAGTAGAAAATTTTCAAATTACAAAACTTCACTACTATTATAAATCTTGAAGTAAAATCGTGAGGATTTTTTTAAATGTTCGACACACGGAAAAATTATTAATTATTAAGTATTTTGAGTGTTTTATTAAAGTTTGTTCAAAAAAGTTTTTGGCTTTTTATTTTTTAAAGCACTGATACTAAATTTTTAAAAATAATTTTTATTTAAACGCAACGATATTGATTCATTTCACAGTATGAAATTCAAAAAGAAAATAATACTATGTGATAAAAATATATTTAAGAATATTTCCTTTTTTTTTATGATATTTTTTTCTTATATTCTACTGTTCTTCAATAAATCAATCTTTAAGAATAAAAAAAAACTATCAGTTGTGATGCGTTATATGAGGGAATTCCCCTTTTTACTACGTAGCGAGACTCAAAACTACCTCAACCTTTCCCGCTTCCAAACAGAAAGCTAACGCCTTGACGAAATTCAGAAATAACTTCGAGAGTACAGAATGAGCATCCCTTACGGGAATCTGGCAACGTTTTTTCCGGATTCTTCACATTTCCGGCTATAAAAAAATTATGGCGTGATAAATTGAAATAAAAACCATCCTATGTTTTAAGTTGGACGAAATGACACACAGTATGCAAAATTATATTATGATCGGTTGAGTAGTTTCGGAGTCCATCGCGGACAAACACTGTGACACGTATATTTTTTTTTTTTATATATAAAGATTTCCCTTGACCAGTTCCTTTCTGCCTGATGAAAATCTCTTCGTCGAAGAAAACTATTTAGTTTTTAAAGGAACGCCATTTAATAATGTACCAGGAGGTTCAGTCAGATAAATTCTGATTTTTTGATTTATATGTCCTAGAATAACATAAGAAACATAAAAAACCGACATTTCATTTTTGTTAATTTAATATTTTTTTTTCCAATATTTTCTTCATTATAAGCTACTTAATTAAATCAGGGATTTGAAGAAGGGAATGAGCTTTTGTGTGAGATTCTTAATATTTATATTTATGTATATTCATGGGGAAAAAAAATGAAAAGTAAGCCCCAAAACAGAAAAAATAGTTATAGAAATAAAATCTTCTAAATAGTACTTTTAACGTACGTGTTCCAGCAGAGCAAATAAACTTTCAGGTATTTATGGATATTATATTAGTATTTATCTCTTAAGCAACATTAGAGAAATTAGTAACACACGTGAGTCAGTAAACATAACATTGATTTTGGGAATTATTTTTTTCATGCGAATTTTTGAAGTGAAACTTCTTTGCTCACGGAAGTGAATAGGAAATTTGCCCAGTTTTGCGTAACAGCGAAAAAGCGAACGGAAGTAGTGATTCCCCCCCCCCCCCGAAACGTCGCTATGGTAGGGAGCGGGAGGAAAAGAGAGCGGGGGGGGGGTCACCACGTGACTTGTGTCATATCCGTGAAAAAGTTGGACGATTTCTAGGGGTCATGCAGTGGGGCATCTTGATGTTTGGACTAAAGACGCTTAGGTATTGGAGATATGAAGTGAGTATGCTACTCGTAACGAACTCGTGTGGCGTATTTTCGTAGTTTTTATGCAATAAAAAAACGTGCCGTTTTCAACGAATAAACGCACCCAAAATATTACCATTATATAACTCTTCCCGTTATGGGAGTGTCTCGGGCATTAAATTTATATTATTAATTTTTATTTCCATTGAATTAAAATTAATTCTGATCAGAATGCCTAGAACAAATGCAAAAAGAGAAAAAAAGTTTCGTGGAAGGAAAAAAAAAAAGAAAAAAAAACAGGGAAACTATAGCAGCAAGTCCAGGCGAAAGTCTATAAATCACCAAGTAGTTCTGTCACAGCTTTTATCATCTTTATCCATAAAGTTTTAGTGTTGTACACATCAGAGATTGCTTCAATCATTGGATCTGATGATGATTAAAAGCCGATTATCTTAATTGGAGACTTTAATGTTAGTTTTGCTTCAGAAGAAGCAAAACCACTCATTGAATTCTTGAAACGGACAATGAATTTGACAATGAATACTGATTCTAGAGAAGGAAAAACAATATATGGAACCACGAATTAAAACAGTTTTCTCACATTTCCTTGATTGATTACAAAAGAGGATTTTTATATCCTTCTTCAGTTACCACACAACTATTGTGTCCTTCTTGAAAAATGATGATACAGAAAATTGAATAAAAATATTTTCATACAATAAATGAAATTCTAATTTTATTTGATTAAAGTAAGTTCTCTCACAGTTTAATATAATTAGATCTATTCCTGCATTTACGGCCAACGTCGCCAAAGAAGTTTCACTTCTATCGCGTGGCTTTCCACAATCTTTTTTTTTTTTTTTTTTGAAATTCTAATTTGCTAACTCTGATTGCCTATGTTTCCTCTCTTAAATCCTATTTTAAGAAGGAATAATTAACGAAGTTCATTTATATGTAGTTTTTTGCTCAATATATAATTGAATATAAGGTTTAGATTTTTATGTGTATACTTATTTCATACAATTATTATTGATACCAATTAAAAATATATTGTTTGGAGATTTTTCGAAATTTCGATACATTCCCGGAATGACTGTTGTTATTCCCGGGAAGGGTAAAAAAACCGGGAAATCAGAAACCCTACTGAAAACTTGAACTGAAAGTGTTTCTGTATAATAACCGCAGTATTGATAAGGCAAAATAAAAGCAGTTCCTCAATAACACAAACAGACTTTCATCTCCAAACAGATATGCAGTGATTCCTTTATCGTTCAAATTAAATTCCAAAGCGGAGGTCAAGAGCTTCTCCTACGCATCTTTCATATTTCCAATACTTTTCATAATTAGTGAAACCCACCGTGTTGAGGATGCCGATGCACATTAAATCTGTTGAGGCTCAAACATCATCCCGTTAGTGTGATGTGGTAGTTAGGAGAGGGGAGTTCTAGCTTAGGTGTCATCCTCGTCTCCTGACCGAGGTTCGTGCTGATTTATAGTGAGACGTTATTTTTCTCACTCACTCGTATATAGCGAAGTTATTTCAAGGAAGTCAGGCAACGCAGTTTTAATCACATCACCGATGGAACTTCGGAGATGGGGGGGGGGGGAGATGTCACTTAATAGTGATTGAAAATTACGAGATCCATGAAATCAAAACAAATAATCACACCGCCATCTCATGGCCGGAAATCAAATATTTCTGGTGTCATAAACTATGTTTGTGTTTCACATGAGCGACTCTAATTGTGTTCAGAGTATTCTAATAAATGCAATAGTTTAGATTTAAGAAAACAGCTTAATTGTGATGCGCGCTAAGTTGTTGCTTATGTTCGCTAAGATGGGCGATAACATTACAATATGGTTACCTGGAAATGTGGTTGCCATGGGGATAACGTATATTACAGTTAATTTTTTTTGGTTTTTTTCCCCATGGTAACCCTTTTAATTTCAGACGATTTCAATTCGAATTCTTTGACAATTTAATTATTTTAATTGCATTTGCTCTATTGCAATCAATGATTCGGTGTTTCATTTTGTGCTATTTTCGAATACGGATATTTATAATATCATGAGTAAGTACTAGAATATTATTTTTTTAAAGAATGATTGTTCTCTTTTTAATTATTGTTATAAATAGCGTTCATTTTCACTTTAATCTACTTTTTAAAAATGTTTTTTTACCGTTCCTTGTTCGATGAAATTCGTTGAAAGAACTTGTATTTTTCGGAACATTGTAAGTTTTCAGTACTTTTTAATTGATATTCATGATGAATTTTACTAAACATTATGTAACTATTTTATTAATATAATGTAATATAAAAAGACAATTATTATTATATGTAATCATGTAATATTCGTTATTTGTAATAATTGCTTTTTATATATTTTTTAAATATTATTACATATGTGTGATTAAAATTATTATGTTCATTATTTGTAAGTATTATGTTTTTTTATTCCTATGTTTATATATAATTATTATTTTGTTATTTATTTATAATTATTATGTTACATAAGTATTCTTATGTAAGCGTCTTATTATATTACAATACGATGCTTACTCTTTTTTATAATTACTGTTAAATTATATAAAAAATAATTATTATTTAAAATAATTGTTGTTAAATCATACTATATGAATACATAACAATTATTACTGTAAAAGTATACTATAAAATTACATAAGATAAAAGTATAATTTTATCTATTATTATTAGTAAATATGATTTACATATATATTGTGGCACGCGGGAGCCGTAACTGTGGCTCGCGAAGACTTATTGAAAAATTACAAAAAATTTATGAAAATATTACTGAATTAATTGAATTACAATAGAAAATTATTATGAAGAGAATACATAAAAAACGTTAACTTTCAGCGTGAGATTTTAAAGGCTCTAGGCAAGATTTTTTCTTTTCTTCAGTATAGCGCCAAAAATGAGATCATGCACCAAAACTTACAATTGCACAGCTTTGTAACGTTCCGAGAAAAGTGTTGAGTAACGTGAGACTAAAAACAAATTCTTTGGGCAGATTCAATAAATTTGAATCTGCCAAAAAGTCACCCTCTCTCAAAGGGTTAATTTTTAACATATCGGATTTCCATTCGAATTTCAGCTTCATTTTGCAGTGCTGAAGTTTAGTGTATATAGCTATTGGCTGCCAGCGAGATGTCAGATAAAATAGTTTTTTTGAAGGTGTTGGCTATTTACGATTTCTGTAAAGTCAAGAAGGAATTCTGCAATATATTCGGAGAGCAGTTGTTGATACGGTACAAGTAATCCTATCTGCACTAAGTAGCCGCTTTATAAAGCAGAGGGAAAGAGGACTTGCTTCCGTGACTAATCAAGATGCTGGATTCGGAGCCTAGATAATTTGTAGCGTAACATCGGCAAATTGTTTCTAGCTGTCAGACTCAATGGATTTTAATCTCTTTTCAGTAAGACACACGTTAAACTTTTCTACTTTTCTAAAATTCTTTTTAGATTTTAGAGTTGAGCATAGTTTAAAATTTTTTTTTATTTTCAATGTGTTATATGTTCTTCGACATAGAAAAGAAATTATGAAGAGGATATTTCAGCATGTGATTTTAAAATTGTCTGGGAAGAACAATCCTTGTTTACACATCAAAATGCTTCCAAGCCTGTTTATTTAATATGTGGAATTTGTATAGCAGTTTCAAAAAAAAATTTAACTTAGACTGTCATTTCAAACAACTGCATAGTGATTTCAAAAGCTAATATCCTGTTGAATCAAATTTACGAACGGAATTTATCAATAAAAAAAAAAAAGAAGTGTTTAGCCGGCAAACAATTTTTGTTCCAGAAAGAAATTACGAAATAGAAACCATGGTGAAGTCTTCTTATGAACATTCTTTGTTGTAGCCCGCAAGAAAAAACCATATTCTGACGGAGAGGAGATAATAAAAAGTAGCCTTTTAATTTTTGCCCAAAATGTCGGTGATCTAATTGTCAAAAATATGGTTGATAAAATAGCTTTGTGTCTAGAAATACCGTCATGCGTCGTATAGATAACATGGGCCAGGATGTTGGAACACAAATTGTGCCTGAACTTAAAAATTGCAAATATTTTTCATTAACTTTGGATGAAAGCTGTGATATCACAGAAAATACGCAGTTAAGCATCTTTGTGCTTTACACGAACAATACTTTTGATACTGTGGAAGAACTTCTTGCTTTGCGCCAACTAGTTTTAACTACATGTCAAGACATTGTTAAGAAACTTAAAAATGTAGTTGAAGTTAACAAAGTAGAAAGGACAAAATTAGACAGTGTTTGCACAGATGGAGCACCTTGCATGGTTGGCCAAATAAAAGATTTTGTTGCATTGCTTGAAAATTATTTGGGAAGAAAAGTTTTCAAGTATTATTGTATTATTCATTGAGAAGCTCTTTGTGAAAAGGACTTAAACTTGTCTTTCGTTGTTGATCCCGTGATGCACTATATCATTAAAATACGAGCTCGTGCTCTGAATCGACAAAGATTTCGTACACTTTCCCCGAAGAAACGGAAGAAAATGGCGAGTTACTCCTTCACTGTAGTGTGCGCTGGCTTTCCAAAGGAAGTTCACTTGCGAGATTTTGGAGTTTGATGGAATGTGTCTTAGAATATCTGGAAGAAAACGATGAACTCCCAGTAAATGCTAGCTCCTCAGGAGTGAAAATTGGCTGTGGGATTTAGCTATTTTTACCGTTATAATGGAACATTTAAACAATTTAAATTTAATATTACAGGGGAAAAATTGTATTTTCCTACCCTAGTTGGTCATATATCTTCTTTTGTGAACAAACTTTTGCTTTTTTGTCAGGATTTTGGAGAGAAAGAATTAACTCATTTCCCATTCACACATGCAGGACTTATCTGCCAAAGTTAGTAATGCTCCGAACTATGATAGATTTAAAAATTTAATATCCATTCTGCAGGATTCTTTGACTGCCAGGTTTGAGGACTTTATAGATGATAAAAAAATACTGAACTTTTCCCTAATCCTTTTTCGATTTCTCTTCAAGACATTAATTGTTATCCACCTCAGGTACAAATTGAAATTATTAACCTACAGCACCCTATTACTCTGAAAAGAAATACAAGGAAATTATTTTAACCGCAAAGGATCCAAATTACATCGAATTTTGGAAATTTGTGCCACTAAGCAATTTTCCAAATTTACATGATTTAGCGGTCAGATATTGTTGTAGGTTTGGATCAACATATGTTTGTTAAGAAATGTCTTCTGTTATGAACGTAATTAAATCAAAATATCGATCAAAATTAACTGATATGCACCTAAAATACTTAATTTTGTTAGTATCTTCACAAACTAAACCAAATATAGATGATTTAGTAAAAAAACTACAAATTCAAAAGCCACATTAAGAAAGTACTGACTGCTTAATAATTATTTAAAATTATATGTTTCAAGTTGCTTATTTTTATTTTGTTCTAAAGCTAACTGATTGATCCTGTAAAAATTAAAAATATTGTCAACAATAAAATATAAGTTTTTACTTTTAATTTATTTGCTATACCATTTAAAAAAAATTTTTTTTTGAAATTTTCACTATATAGGACTTGCAATTAAAAATGTTTTTGGTGTAATTAACCCATACTAAGCCTATAGTTTTTCACTTTTGCATATTTTTTAGTTTGGTGGAAAAGTTGGAAGTGGCACGCGTAATTTTCTTTTATCAGATTGTGGCACGCTTCCCAAAAAGGTTGGCCACCCCCGCATTAGATGATGATAGTGTGTGTACAGCCCCAATGATGGCAATCAACGACATTTTGGAGGTTTGTCAAAGCGCACAAAATATCAAGGATGCAGATTCGGATGACGAAAATGAAGTGAAGAATGCAGCTCCTATTCTTACATCACCCGAAATGAGTAGCATAATGAAAAGTATGTGCAGTTATTTAGACGCACATTCCCATGGTGAAACGAATAACAAAATGGAACAATTTGTTAAAAATTTGATGCTAAAAAAAGACAATGCAAAAAAAAAAAATCAAATTATTTTCCAAAAAACTTAATAAATGTTTTTTATTTTTTAAAAAACTTGAAAATTTCATAGTAAATTTCATTAAGTTCTTGTAAATGTTTTTGTTCCATTGATTTTTACTAAATACCAGCATATATACGTATCTGTGTAAATTAAATGTACTCTAATAAATTTATTTTTGTTGAATATATGTTTTAAATTATTTATTTTACAATATCGTTTAACACGAAAAAATATTTCTGTTCCCTCAGTTTCGTGTTCTGTACGATTTCCACTTTAATTTTAAATACTAATTTAACTAGTTTGTACATTTATTTTACATTCGCTTTCTAAAAAGTCATAAGAAATCCCTCGAATTACAATAATTATTGTGCATATCAATCTCCACTTTGAAAATTTTTACAGAACATAAGCCATTTAAATAAAAAAAATCGATTTAACATTTGACTGAGAAAAAGGCAAAATTAAATTACTTTCTTATACCAGGGTGGAAAATTGTCAAGGATCTTTATAACATACACAAGCAGTCCGGAAAACGTAGCAAACAAATTAAGGAAACAGAACACATCTTATTCAAAAATTACCCGCACATTAGAGTTTCCTACCCCCTCCTCTCCATCGTTTTGGAATCGCTGATAAATTTTTATTTCTTACTATATCAAAGAAAGACAGAGAAAGAGAAAACGAATAAAAAAAGAAGTCCGGGAAATAGTAGTTCGATCCCCTGACAATCCTTTGAGCAGACGATAAGAAATCCATGTGTTCAGCCTTTCACATTATCGTTTGCATGGATCATTAAGGGAAGCCATCAGAGCCTTTAGCTAGAGCCCCAAATCGTCTGCGGTCTTTGGCCTAATGTCATGGAAGTGGGATTCTAAAGTCCACCTGGTCACGTTGAAAACACATTTTCGGGCAATGATCGCGCTTTCTTGTGGTGGAAGGATTCTGAACTACTTGGAATAACATTAAGAGAACGAGATTGTAATTTTATTGTAAATTAGGTATAGTAACCTCCCCCCCCCCCACCTTTGTAGACGTATATATTTTGAACAAAGCTCAACAACTCAATCAACAAGGATAAAAATTTTAGTATGTATGTTTGATACAATGAAGATAATCCAAAGAAGTCGGTGGCAACAGTACCCTAGGGGTCAAGGTCACAGACTCCTAACTAGCGTGTCATTAGCACAAGCCTAGCCCCGACGAAAACCCTCCGTGCACGTTAACACAAGCGGTCAATTTTTTTTGCCCAAAATGTTAAAAGAAAACACATTTTTTCTTTTGCAAATAGTTAAGCATAATATACTTAACAAAAGGGGAAAATGAAGGAATTTTCTTTAAATTTTTAGCTTTAGTTTTAAAGTTTTCACACGGTTTTTTTTATTTTTGGGAACACAAAAACCCTTAAATGTTTGATTTTTATAAGTACACCTACATACTATGAATAATGTTTCATATAACTTACTCTCATACTTACAAAAAAATTTCATGTTTGTACCTCTTTTCAAACAAGTTTGAATGTATAAATGCACACACTACTTCAAGCATGGTGCAGTACTATGTTTTACATTGAAATGGGGATAGATATATTAACGGCCTTTTTGCATTATCTTTACGTTTTCATTTCTTCTAATTCTAAGAATCTAAATTCCTGTCTTCGTTGAAAAATTCCCGCCTTCCCCACAAAGAAAACCCCGGATGAGAAGTATTTCAGTGCCACGGACAAACTGCATCTCTTAAAAACAGTAGCACTCATAATCTCACTGAAAGAATTAAAAATATGTGTCTATGAAATATGGATAGAAGAAAATATCAGTGCCCGTACTGCGTAAGGGCAAACCAATTAAGGAGTTAAATCTGCCGGAGTGGGGTGTGGATGTTAGGAGAGGGGATTGCCATCTCAGGTATCATCCTCGTCGAATGACCAAGGTTCAAAATAACGAGTTCCGTCGCCAATAGCCATCGTGTCACTTTATAATGCAACGTTAATGTAATGTAATTCTTCCAATTTGTCTCATCTTGTAAAATATTATGAGTTATATGCAATAAAAAAACTTGGCCCTTTTTTTTGGAACATTTTGGGCAAAAAAAAAAAAAAAAAAAAAAGAGCGCTTTTTTAAGTTTTCAACGATGATAGATTCTCTTCAAGTAGGCTTTCTCAGGATCTTTTCCCAAATCAATCTTGCTGTTAGATTGCTTCAGGACTTTGCTACCTTCTGCTAACATTCACAGACCCTTTGTCGGATTTTACTGCAATCTTTTTCAACTCCTCTTTTTCCTGTTTATTACAATTGTTGCTAAATAGTAATACATACATCACGGCTTCTTCAGGAAATGAAGTCCTCATATCAAGTAATGTCAATCAAGTAGGTCCAGAGATTAATTAAAGGGGCAAACCTCTACAATTCCTTATAAAGATAATCTTATTTTTTAAAACAATTGTATCTTTGTTGAAACAAAAATCGTACTTGCGACGTTTCATTCGAAAATCAAGAAGCATATCATACAGAAAATTACCTTAACATCAAATTGAACAAAAGAAAAATTAAAATTTTTTTTTTGAACATTGTTATCGCCTATAAGCCAAATTTTATGTCTTCTTTTCCGTCTTATAACTCCCCCCGACACTGGCGTAGCATGATCTGAATAACCTTTGTATCAAAACTCTTTCGGGGCCCTTTTTTAGACATGAAAGCCCTTTTTGTTGTACTATAGTTACATACGTTGGGGCCACTGTAGCTTGGGGGCCTCGTATCATTGATACGGCCCCTTATCCCCTCACAAATTTTCTTTTTTTCGTATAGATTTTCCCTTCCATGAACATTCAGAAACGTTTTTGTTTCACGAATTTATTAGATACAAATCAGGGGAAAAAATTACATTATAGACCAGGGATTGGCAACATGTGGCACACGGCACGATTCTCAGTGGCACACTGCACTACTCTACAAATTTGCTCATTTTTGAGTGGATGGAAGTTGATAAATTTATAATGGACATTATTTGATAAACATCTTCAAAATTATGGACATTTACGAAAATAAAAAAATAAATAAAAAATAAAACAATCTGAACGGTAACTCTAAAGATAAATTTACAGGTATTTTGTAAATTGTTGAATGACATTGCAGGAAAGATTTTATTGCTTGAAGAGAGATAATTGAACGTAATCTGCTGTCCGCTTTGATTCTACACGCCTAAGTAACAAACCTTTCCTCATAAAAAAATATTCCGAGTCCGAAAAGAAATTATTTAACAACCGAATACTCAGAATCACGTCAGATTGAAAGTTCGAATTGTATTCCAGATTGTGCGAAATGAAAGCTGAGCGTCGCGAGCACTAGGTTCCCATTGGAATTTTTATTTATCCTTTTATTTAACTATACTGAAAGGAAATGCTTACATTATATGTTTATTTCTTACTTTAATAAATATGTTTAAAAATACATAACCCACCTAAAATTTCAATTATTTTTTATTATTATTTTTTTTTTTATGTGTTTGAAGGAATAGACATTTTATGGCTGTTTATTTTTATGTTAAGAAATATCTTTACATGATGCAAAATTAATATACTGTGAAATACGCTTAAATCGAAAACGCTTAAGATGAAATATTGGTTATAAGAAGTAATACAATGATCCCGACAAACTACAATGTATTTCCGTACATTTTTTGTCTCTTAACACGAAACGAAAATTGGTTAACGCAAAAAGATTTTCTCTCGGGTGGAAAAATATTGAAACTGAGACGACACATAATGAAATTTTTGAGAAAGTTTCTATATTATTGGACTGATTGTATCGGAATTCGTTGCAGTAGATGATGATATTGTGTATACAGCCCCGGTGACGGCAGGCAAAGACATTTTGAAATTTGATCAAAGCTGAAAAAAATATCTTTGATGCAAATTCTAATGACGAAAATGAAATAAATAATGTAGCTCCTGTTCCTACGTTATCTGAAATATGTGATGTATGCACAGATATTTAGACACACATTCCAGTGGTGAAAGGAATAACAAAATGGATGACTTCTAACGATTTTTTTTTCAATTGGATGCTAAAAAAGACAATACACAAAGAAAAATACCAGATTATTTACCAAAAACTCAATAAATGTTTGTTTTTCAAAAACCTTGAGAACATTTTGAATTCAATTTCATTAAGTACTTGTAAATGTTTTTGTAGGATTAATTTTTATTAAATAAAAGCATATATACATATCTATGCAAAAATAAAACGTACTCTAATAAATTTAATATTGTTGAATATATGTTTTTTTTCTTCTTTTTGCTTGCAATGCTTTCTTCTTTTTGCTTTCTTCTTTTTGCTCCTTTAGCACGAAACTCTTTTAACTCGAAAAAAGATTTCAGTCCCCTCAGTTTCATGTTAAACGATTTTCTGTGCAATAAAAACTGTAAACCTATATTATTGATATCTACTATGTAACTGAATAATTTCAAAAATGTTCTACTGTGTGGCGCGCTGAATCCTGTTGGTAGATTGGTTTGGCACGCCACAACTAAAAGGTTGCCAACCCCTGTTATAGTTTTAAGGTTCTCAAAAAAAGACATTTTTAATGTATGTTTTGCGATATTTCTACACTGACGATTTCATTATGAGAAAAACATTTGTTGCCCATTTTTATGTCGTATTCATTAGATTACATGCTATATTGAAATAAAAAAAAAACGTACCACTCTGAAAAATTAATATAAATTGTAAGAATCCGAGTTGAATTTTCTAAACAACAATTTTATTTAAATTAATACAAGAACGTAATCGTACTTTCTCAAGAAGATGAAACTTGCCTCTGGTCCATTTAACAATAAATAAAAATTAAAAAAAAAAACATTTTCCAATAAGGGTTTTTTTTCATTCCTTCCCAACCCCAAAAGATTATTTTCTCATCTCCAGACGATATTTTCCAAAAATCGAATGCACTCTCTTTTCCTATTCTAAAGAATCGACCGTCCTCAAATCGAATCAAGGAAAGAAGGGGGGGGGGGAGGATGATCGATCATTCCGCGGGCAAAAGAGGGGCGATTAAGATCTCATGACTCAACGATAATCGTTTGCCAACCCCCTTCCTCCTCTCCTTCCCTCATTTCCATCAACTCCTAAAATTTCATTTAAAATAAAAGGAAACTCTGCATATCTCTCTTGTTATTTATCCTAATCAAAAATACCTGTTTTTTAAAAATATTGTCCTTAAAAGTATGTCTATTTTTTAAAATAATGCACCTCCAAAACCTTTGGGAAGACATACCAAGAGCAGCTAAACTTTTATTAACCCCTTAATTTGCTACTAACGTATATATCCGTCTTGCTCAACCGATGCGTTAGGTTTCCTGGGCGATATATATGTCTTTCCTATAAATACGGTTGTTCTTCTATCAGTTAAACTATTCCGAAGGCTTTGGAATGCAATAAAGTGCACTTGACAGTGTGTGTTTACAAAGAATTTGCTTATTTCAGAGATAAATTTGATTATTTCTACTTTTCTCAATCCCCCTCTCAATAAACCGCATACGCATGCCTATATGAAAAACAGCAGCATGTTTGACGCGAATCGTACAGCTTTTAAACGGCAGTTAAGGGGTTGACGGATAAAGAGAGTTCCATGTCAGAGTTAAGTTCTTATTTTTTTAAATTTATTTCTAACAAAGCACTTATATCATTCACTGGAGTGAAAACAAGCAGCACAAAGAGTAACAACAATTTAGGAGCAATAAAAAGCAAAGAATAAAAAAATAGTAGCATAAACGCAATCAGAAAGTCAGTGAGATTGCAGAGCTTTTAACTTCTCCCTGGCCCTTCAGTATCTATCGTACCAGGGACAGCAGGGCAAATCTCTCGATGTTCAGCGTTCCTTAAGGAATTCTCCCGGCACAAAACACAGTTTGGAGAGGGAAGGTCCTATGTAAGTAACCCGCAAGGCAGACATGCCTGGTTTCCAGCCTGAAGGCAGCCACCACATGCCGTCTCGGATCTCATTTAGCGTCTACCTCCAACACTTATCACAATTTTATTTATTTAAATAAGTTTCATACACCTTTTTCATCCTATTTTTAATAACTCTGCTAATAGAAGAGTACAGGATTCCTCTCTGAAGCCACTGAAAATCACCAGCGCCTTCCTTAGCTTGTCAATCAGCTCTCTCATTTCCTTGGATATCACAATGAGAGGGCTCCTCCATTGTGAAATAATTTTCTTTCTTATGGTCAAAAGCAATCCAATATTCTCTGTACAGTTTTTAATCGGAGCAGAGTCTGAAAAACCCAGAGATGTGATGCAGAAATGGAGTCAGAAAATATAACGACATTCTCAAAAGACTCCTTTCTAGACAATTACTGTTAAAAATCGTTCTAATAGCCTCTACTTCACATTAAGAAAATGAAACAATCAAAATTCCTCATAAAAGTATCGTTGTTGGAAAAATCACAGTACTATATATTTCCAAAGCATCTAAAACAGCCGAAGATATAAAAAAGCTATTATGACATCTTGAGTATTATCATTCAGAATGCTGCCCTTTCTAATGTAGGTTATCCACGTTATTAGCAGATAGGTTCTTTCAAAGTAAGTTTAGTTTATCCCGAAACTCTTTAGTAATTACTGTAGATTTCTCTTCTACAAGGAATAACTAACACAACAATAGCACAGACCTAAAAATAACACAAGTGTTAAACACAACAATTCAAATCTATAATCACAATTTCTCATTAGGCAAATGAAACGAAAGATCACTGTCAAATGTTTTCACTCCATTATTGCTTCCCTGCATCGCAGTTACGTAGGACGGGGAAAACCTTCTTGAAACTGTGCAAGAGTTACCTTTCCAAATACCACACACACTATCGTAAATACTTATGGATTTTTAAGGTGCATCTATTTTTATTGCCACGTGTAGGGATTCAGTGATTTTTGGCGCCCAGAGTTGTTGCTGAAGTCTTTCCTATTCATTAATATTACCAAAAAAATGTCCTCCTTTTAACACGCTTCTATAAGTTTCACTTGTATGTTCCTACTTTAAAAGGTCAGATTAATTCGAAATTTTGTACAGTTGTCAAGGACCGATGACAATACAATAATTTCATAATTTTGTTCCATTGTCCTGATCAAGATCATCAGGAATAACGATTTCAAGATTTGGCGACTAGTTCCAGATTTACCGACTTAGTCTTTAAGGTGCAACCCTAAACGTTAATACACTTGTAGTATTAACTTTTAATACAAATAAAACAAACAAAAAAGTGTTCTTTATGTGAGAAAAGAGAGGGTGGGCGCGTCAGCAATCTCTTACCATATTATAAGCAATTGTCTAGTTTTTCTGAAAATGGAAATAAAAGAAAAAGACTCATGTATGTGAAAAAAGTAATTTATGTTCTAACTGCTAAATATTTTTTATTTTTATTAAGCTATACGTTAAGAAGTGATGATATAATTAACATTATAGCAATGCGTTTAAAAGGTGATAATACGATTGACACTTAATATTTCTTCTTAATATATTTTTATTAGTTTGACCTATATATATATCAATAGAAATCTTTGAAATAGAATCTTTGAAATATAACGATACGGAGCTCATCAGAGGCCCCGTAAACGAAAAGGATAAATACCTTCCAGACCCGTTAATTAATATTCATTGAAGAGCAAGATTTATTCCAGCAGCCACGTACTCCAAATATCAAACTTAAGGGTAAACTCAACAATGAATAAATGATAGTTTAAACTAAAAAAAACACGCTTTTATAGTACATCAAACTAAAAATTAAAAATAAATTATAGTTTAAAAAAACGCTTTTATAGTGATTCAAACTAAAAAGTAAAAAAATAATTCCTAATATAAGAATAAAATGATTAACGAGAAAATTAATGTCATTGTTGTGAAAGCGCGGGTGCTGTGTACTACATTTTTACACTAACTCAGCATTTCGGAATAGAACTAGTAAGAAATTATAACAATTAATATAGAGCATCCCCACGCTTTTACCCCAAAGACAATTTTCTCGTTAATCATTTTATTCTTATATTAGAAATTATTTTTTTACTTTTTAGTTCGATTCATTATAAAAGAGTGTTTTTTTAAAGTTTTTTTAAACTATAATTTATATATCCTACAATGATCTTTCTTGCCAACTTTTTTTGGGCAGAGAAACAAAATGCATAATATCTGTAACTATAACAAATTATTTGTCAACTTCGACCAGGGGTGGGCAGACTTTTACACGACACGGTCTACTTCTATTTTTTTCAAATGCGGTCCACTCTATGGCGTAGGTGTGATAAGCAAAAGGAAAAGAAAAAAGCTCAACAATATTTATATTATGTGCCAATAATAAATACAAATATGTACTTACCTGTATAACTACAATACAAAAACTTAGACTTTTAAAACTGCGTTTTAAGTAAAACTAAAAATACAAACATAATAATTATACCCACAAATTTAATATCAAATGATGCATTTGTTAACAAACAATTCAAAATAGATCAACAATTAAATCATTTTCATTTAAAGTTAGTTCTCGTAGTTTGTCTCATGTAGTCTGCATACTCTCCTTACCAATCTTGAACATTAACTGTTAATCTTGCAATGCATTCTCAGTGGTCATCTATGAAGCGGGAATGTTTTAATTCTATCCATCGTAGAAAATGTAGATTCACACAGGGAGGTAGAGAGAAAGAACGATGTTGAATGAATTGCAACTTTTTATAATTAGGATACTTTACTTCGTCCATTAGATTCCAAAAGTTATTCTTTTAAAATTGCGTCCATTTGAAGGAGAAAAATTTTGTGTTTCAAAAGAGATAAAGAGAACATTTTGAGTTATATTTTCCACATCAATATTGCCAAATAGGTAACACATGAATGCAACTATTGACTCCAGTCTAGTAAATTCTTGAAAGCGTCTCTCAAATTCGAGGTGCAGTTTTATTATTGAATCACGATATTTCCGTTTGTACCTCCATTTTTAACCAACTCTCATCAGAAATATTTTCGAATTTTTTAAATTCATTCTTCTGCAGTTAAGAAAATATTAGTTTTAACTTGTTTTTGAAAGTATTATGCAATAGTAGAATGGAAATCCAATCAATTCTACTATTGTTTGATTTTTCCTTTGCCGTTATAAGTTCACTTTATTAAGTGTTATATCACAAACAAAATCTAAATTCATATTATGACAGATCCCACCTCCATGTTTGACAGTTCGAAGGAGACAATCACGATCTTATGCTTGTGCAAGTATCGTCAAACGTGCACCCATCCTATTGTAAGGAAAAGCGGGAAAGACGATATATTGATCAGACCATATTACTTTCTTCCGTTTATCAATCGATCAGGTTTTGTGAGGCTGACACCACTGTAGACGACATTTGGCATTAACATCTGTGACAAATGGCTTGGGAAATGCCACTCTGCCGTAAATGTTCTGCTTATGAAGGGGCCTTCTAATTATAATTATTATCACTGGAGAATGTAGATGCTGATAGAGCTCTGCGGTCACTTTTGATGCAGTTTTTAACATTTTGAACGTTACAATCCACTTCAATACCCGTCGTTCTCTTTCACGGAGCTTCTCTTTCCGTCCACTATTTTGCTTTGCAGAGCTAGTTTTGCGGCACTGTGTGTAAGCAGTCATTGACTTTAGACACCGTACCTCTAGAATCCTTTAAAAACTGGAATGTTTCGGTCACACTTGACGGGCTGCCACAATTTGACCTCTTTGAAAATCTATGAGATCCAACATCTTACGATTTTGAAAAAAATCCAAGACTTACAGAACTTTAATAGAGCTACCGAATACAAACCAGAATATATACATTTCTGTTTATAAAAAAAATCAGATAGCTATTATTGTATTTTATGCTTACGAAGTACATCCAAAAATGTTACTTTTATCCACGAGTGTTTCCAGTATTTTGATAATCACCTGTGTTTCTTTTAGTATGTACGTCTAAAATCTTATGTGAAGGCGGTCACCCCAAAATGTCTTCGAGGTCCACTGGTCAATCGCGATCGACTTAATGCCCACCCCGAGGTTAAAGGGTAGAACCTCCCAGGGAATGCTATTCCCTGTTTTTTCCCACCCTATACTCAATAAAATCTAATAGGTTTAAAATTCCGATTTCTTCGTCGACATGCAAGTGGTTCAGAAATCCGACACACAATCCCGTAAGCTTTTTAACATATGAAGCATGTACTACAACTCTTATCTGTCCTACTCTCTACGTCACGAATGGTTCATTTTTGCTCCAGGAAAGTGAAGAGACTCAGGTAGAGAGTTACAGATCCCGATGATTCGTAGTGAAATGTTGTGGAACCCAATTATACAACTTTCTGTTGAAATACAACACTTCCAACCGTCTTCTTTTCTATTGTTCGGCGAGCTTTGAAGGCTTCTGACAATTCTGACATAACTGGATTCGGACTGTATTTTTATGGCTTGTTGAAGCGTTTTTCTCCGACGATTAAAGGTCGACAATGTGGGCTGTTGTCAATTTCATCCTATTCATACGGCATGTTAGGGCTGCAGTATTGCTTTGGGGGAATTTGTACAATAAACTGTGTTTCTCATCCATTTTTATCCCCATCGTGGCAATTTTATCACTGGTCACGTTAAACTATCTTGTTTTTGTAGGAATGATGCATTATCAGAAAGTCCGTGCATTCGTTTATTGCACATTTTATTAGCCAATGCTGTGTGCGACATCCATTCAAATGGAATTTTTCACCTAAAAATAGGAAGATATTTAGCATATACTCGATTGCTATGCTGAGAAAGGGATGTGGTGTCTCCATCACCGCACAACATGATGCGATTTAAACATGTTCACGAATGGGGTAATAAAGAACATAACAACCTGCTCTTTTGTAAGGCTATAAACATTCGCTGATCAGTATTCACGGTAAACATGTTACGGTTCATATTTTCAAGAATAGAAATAAATTATTCCCTTGTCACATTATTCATTTCCGTGAAAAATCATCGTTTCTTTCTTTCTTCTCCTCTAACATGTTCTTACGTTCCTTCTTACTCGTATTGCACTCATCTGTTCTTTTTAAGTCACATTTTCTCTTCGTACTTCATTGTCTGTTCATCGGGAAATCTTTTTCTTCTTCGCGTTCCATTGGTGCACTATTGAATTTGAAATGGTACGAGTACAAAGTTAGATCATGTTGTTTCAAGACGCAAAAAGGGAGGCAAAAGGTGTTATAGAAGTGTTACTGAAGTCAAAGAAACCTCACAGAAAGAGAATCAGAGGCCTCAATTAAATCCCATTATTAGAAATCTACAGCAACAGAGATCGTAGTATACACTGATGTGCAAAACTTAAGCAACAAGTATTTTTTTTGCCATATATCTACGAGAAATCATCTGAGAGGCATGAGAGACAGCATTTTGTACTTAAATGATGCCGAATGCATAGTTGAGCACAATTAAACACAATGCATATAGTATGAAATCAAACCAAAAAAGCTTTATGGAACTCATAGTATCGTTACACATGATTGCCTGCCCAAGTGGAAAAACAACAAGCAGATGTTGCTTATAAGGGATACACCCTGTTTACTCCAAAGGTTGATTCACAGCGTCTCTCCCTACTCAGCCTCTGATCGTCCTACTGTTCTTGAGGTAAGAGTGTCCTACAGTTCTTAATCAGCATCTGTTTCAGTTGTTGTGTATTTTTCGTAGAATGTAACCCTGTCGCTATATAGGCGTTTCCCCAATCATCCCACACATGCTCTACGGGATTTAAATCGAGGGTGAACACTGGCCAATTCATTCGAGTGATATCTTTAATTTCCAGGAGTTGCTGAACATCAGCAATTCGACATGCATTGCCATCCATAAAAGCGACATCTAGTCCAATAGCATCTCGGAACAGACGCACACGGCGAAGAATCACCTCCTTACAATAGGGATCTCCGATTACAGAACCTTGCCGAAAACGTGGAGCTCAGTCCACCCGTTCAGCATAATGCCTTCCCAGACGACTCCATAACCACCGTAATGGTTTCTTACTGTAATGTTACTGGGATGAAACCGTGTCCCGAACTCTCTTCAAATCACCTGGTATTGAAGATTACTTGTGGCACTGAAATGACTCTGTTTCTTAAAGAGGACACGACTCCATTGAAGAGATTTCCTATTTTGTGCTTCTTCTACCACTTTAACCCGGCATGACTAGCGTGAAAAAAAAACGACCTAAAGTTCTCGCGAAGGGTGTGTCATACCCAAAGGTATTTACATTGTGTTTTTACAATAAAATTTGTACACAAAAGTTAAAAAGGAAGAAAAGTAGGAAATACAACATGTTTATTATATTTTCACACGTAAATTTAATTTTTCTAATATTTTTATAAGGGCATTCAGTGCATTGTTTATACACTCTTATAATCACGTCGTGAGTGAGTGCCATGTTTTCACTGGATCTTAATTTTTTTTTTTAATCTGTATCTTTTTTTAACTAAACATATAGGAGCAAACTTCTCTATTCTTTAAATTAAAAAATTTTGGAATTTCTTTTTTTATTTTCTCTTATTTTGTTCCAGCAATAGATTTTGTTTTTCAAAAGTTCATCTGAAAGGGGATAAGATGTGTACCAGTTGTTTCCTTAAAAATTAAGTTCCTCTCAAATGTTTTTGTGTCTCTACTCATAAAGCATTTATTTTCAACAGTGTCTCCCTTTTCTAAATTTGGATCGATTTCAGTGGAGGAATCATACTTGCTGTTATACTCTTCATCATTTGATTTTTCCGCATCATAACCGCGAAGAGAATTTCTTCATCCGAAAATACTGTTGTACTATATCTATTAAATACTGTATCTATTAAATTATTTAAATATCATATTTCTTCATCATAACTACAATAATAAGCCATAGCATTAGAAAGATTTAAAACGTGCTCATGCATTCATAACTGTAACGGTGATTCACGCACATGGTATGACATACCCGAAGAGGCAATATCCAAAAATATATATTTAGAATTTGCCTACAAGCTAAGGCCTCTCAGAGGATATGACCTTAAAGTCAGCTACACGAGAAACTACTTTCTAAAAAAGCTTTAGAAGGAGCGTTGAAAAAAGTTAGACGGTGGGTATGACACACCCTGCGTGAGTAGTGCCGGGTTAAGCGATGCCTAGCTTTCAAAGTGATGTAGCATATTCAGAATAGCGGGTGAAGAGGTCGCTTCGAGAAGGGCGTTTGACCGCGTCATTTGTCAGCCTATAGCTGGACACATTTGCTGAGCAACGGAGCTCACTAACTGGTATAGGGCTTTTTTTGTCCTGCAAGATGATGTATCAGTCATTTACTGCGCTTGTTTTCATAGGGTGACCACCACCAACCTTTCTAATAGCTGTATCTATGGTTTGGAAGACTTCCCAAGCTCTCTAAACAAGACTTTTGTTGATTTCGAAATCTTCAGCTATACTGCTCAAACTAAGACCCTCCTCCAGCTTTACGATCATTCTTCCACGTGTGAAGTCATCCACGTGATTTCTTGTTGCCACATTTCCCGAAAGAGCTCACTTGCAGCGAATGTCTTTAATTGCACTCCGTTCTTTCTTTTATTGAGCTGCACATGCTGACCGCACGTTACCTATTGCGCCTATGTTCCTGACATTTGCATACACATCACCTTTCTATTGAACTGTGTGTTCCTTGTAACCCCATTTTACCCCTTTTCTGCAGTTTGATGGCAATCTGCTTAAAATTTTTATTGTTGCTTAGAGTCGGATTAAGCGAAATAGATCTGAATATTTAATTTACTTTGGTGTTGAATGTTCAAAGGTTGAATAAACTACCTGAGTCTGAGAGGCAGTGTCATGCCTTTTACTATCAAGCAGCATGATCGTCACCACAACTCTAATCTATAGATTAAAATAATAAACATTACATAGAGATAATAAAAATAAACCAAATGGTTTATTTTATTAAAAAACAAAAACAATAAACAGCAATAAAATAATAAAATAAAGTTTTAGTTACAAAAAAAATAAATAAACCGCCAACAAAAAGAGGCGGTTACTTCGATAGAAGCGAAGAGATCGTAGAACGCTCAAAAAATCGAATAATTTCGAAGACCGAGAATTGATTCTTTTTATTCTTCACTGGATAAACAATCGGAGAGAGAAAATATTCCTTCGAAATTTATTCATGAATTTCAACCCCTCTTCATTCGAAATGACCTTAAAATCTCCCCTGGTGGTTCGAATTGAAAATTATGTTTCTTTTTCTTCCCTCGCTTTATTGTTTTCTGTCATTTCATCACCCCTTCAAACGGCTTCTAAAAGATACGAATTGAAACTTGTTTTGGAATTATTTTTTAAAGGATATAGCTTTCTGTGATTTCTATTTATAGTCCGTTCTGGCTTATTTATAGATGTGGAATTCTAGAAAAGTTGTATTCTCGAACACATGCATATTACACCTGTCTTAAAATCTTCTTGTTCAATTTTTCTTAGTTTACATCAAATTATTTTTTAGAGTAGCTCAAGTACTCATTCTTCGCACGAGTTAATTTTTTAAAAATAAAATGATATTATTCTTGATATATTAGTTGAATTGTAAGGAGAGCAGACCTGTTGCAGGACAATGTATAGAAAAATGTAAAAAATAATTTTTTAATCAGTACACTTACTAACGGCCCTTAATTAACTAGTTACTATCTATAATGGCCCTTAAGCTCTCGCAAAACCCTTTGTGGGTCAATTTTCACAAGCCCTTTTTTTAGCGGATATCTGCTCCACGAAACGAACGCGCCTACAAAGTTTCAAGTCTGTAATTCTAATAATTCCAAAACTCAAACATTTATCTGTAACATCCCTTAAGCTCTGTAGCGCCCCTTGGTGTTCGATTTTCACTAAACCCGCTAGTGGATCTAAAATCCATGAAATAAACATTTTTTAATGGGGCTGCGCATTGGTATTTTAAACCGTTGAGGACCTAGTACATTCCCCAGGAGCTGGTATCACTTTTTAACGCTGCTCCATATAGGCGATACCAATTACAGCAAGCAATCTTGACGCCCAGTTTCCACCACAGAGGGGGGCACCTGAGCTCTTGAAGATGCGAACCTATGCTAGGATTTAATTTTGATGAGAGCATCCAAGACAAACAGACACTCTAGGGATCTTTCACATGCCGCATAATCATACGACATGGCCGCTGTCGATTTTCTGCACCATGAAAATCCACCGACTTGGGCCGGGGTCGAACCCGCAACCTTGGGTGCAGTAAGCCAGCGACAAACCAACCACGCCACCCAGCCGACACGAAGGGGAAAAAATCATCCGTACCAAATTTTAAGCATGCAGATGTAATAGTTCAAAAACAGGAATATTGATCTGTAACGTCCCTTAAACCTTCTCAATGCCCCTTGGGGGTCGATTCAGATAAAAACGGGAACCTTTTTAATGAATGGGGTTTAAAGGGCTACCACACCATGCCCTTGATCGTACCGGGACTCGTTTCTGAGTTGTAGTGACATTGTACACTTTTATGATGTGTATTGATTAGAGACCATATAAGGGTAATATGTATCGTAATTTTCAGTTCATATCTCATTTACATACATAAATTTAACATCCCATTTTTCGAACTTCCAATTCGAGCAACAGATTTAATGTGCTTCAACCCCCATCACGGAGGTTTCTTAAGGGTTACCAAAACTCTAACCCACAACTCGACAGATAAAACGTCAGCCATGAGTTCGTGAACATGAACATTCAGCTGTTCCATCCACAATTTCTTATGGGGAAGGGGTTTTCCTTTGTTAAGAGATGAAATAGGTAAAACGTAATATAATTTTCAGTTTCATCTCACCTACAAAGAGTTTTATTTTACCTTATAGTTTTTTACTAAATAACTATAGATTCAAATCGGATCAATTTACTGTAGCAATCACATTCATTAGAGAAAAAAATAGTTCATGACATATGATGGTCCTCTACATACAACAAGAACTGAAATAAAATAAAATTTATATATTGTTTTTTTACATGATTTTGAAACAACACGGTACACGATTTAAAGATTTTTTTTTTTTGATAAATTTTCTTTTCTAGTACGAATTTAAAAAAAAAAATTGAGGATTCGTGCCCCTTGGATGATGTCGATTTTATCAAATTTGTGACAGCTTATGCTAATAAAAAAGTCGATAATGACGAAGTCAAAGGAGCAATTCAGCTGTTAACAGCTGATTTAATTCGTGGAATTGGCTATAAGTATAGAACAACATTTTATTACTCAGGATCCTGACCTAGAGCGTACATTAAAATTTCAACGCAATCATAAGTTTTGTGTAGCAGGATATCAAAAATTATAATACCAACTTAAAGAACAAAGCAAATATATATATATATATAGTTTAAAAAAATAATAAACACGCTTTTATAGTGAATCGAACTAAAAAGTAAAAAAAATAAAATAATATAAGAATAAAATAATGAACGAGAAAATAAATGTCTCTTGACTAAAAGTGTGAAGTGCTTTATATCATTTGTTATAATTTCTTACTACTTCTATTCCGAAATGCTGAGTTAGTGTAAAAATGTAGAACAAAGCACCTTACGCTTTTACCGCAATGACATTCATTTTTTCGTTATAATCATTTTATTCTTTTATTAAGAATTATTTTTTTAACTTTTTAGTTCTATACACTGTAAAAGCGGTTTTTTAAACTATAATTTATTTTTAATTTTTTAGTTCGATTTATGCAATAAAAGCGTGTTATTTTAGCCTTTTAAACTATAATTTATTCATTGTTGAATTTATCCTGATTTGATATTTGGAGACGGAAATATGTTACTGCTGGAATTAGACTTGCTCTTCAATGAATATTAATTAACGGGTCAGAAAGGTATTTATTCTCCCCGCTTACGGGGCCTCCAAAGAGCCCCGTATCGTTATGTGTTAAACTAATAAAAGTTGGTCAGTTAGAAATATAAAGTGTCAATCCTATTATCACTTATTAAACGTATTGCTATAATGTTAATTCGTATCATCACTACTAAACCTCTTTCTTAATGAAATAAAAAATATTTAGCAGTTAGAATATAAATTGTTTTCCTTCACATACAGAGTCTTTTTATTATTTCCATTTTCAGAAAAACTATATAGTTGTTTATATTATGGTAAAAAATTGCTGACGCACCCACCCTTCCCTTTCTCACATAAAGAACACTTTTTTGTTTTATTTGTATACACCACAAGTGTGTATTCGCTTTTAGGGTTGCACCTTAATATTTAGTCACTAATCCTGGAATTAGTAGCCAAATCTGGAAGTGGTATATGGAATTATTCACCAAATCGGGAAATCGATATTCCTGAGGATCCTGATAAGGACAATGGAACAAAATTATAAAATAAATTTATTGTCATCGGTTCTTGACAAGTGTGCAAAATTTCGATTTAATTTGATCCTTTAAAGTGGGTAAAAATCAAGTTCAAAGATTCCATACAAGTGTCACTTATGAAGAGTGGTTGTAAACACTGTCAAAGGACACGAGGAGTCGTTAATCCGAGAAAGTTCTTACACTAAAGGTTTGCAACACTGGGTTTTACCTGCTGGTTTGCAAGTCTACAGATCAGAGCATAGGTTTAAAAGCACCAGAATACCCTTTCGGAACAATGCTTGCAACAATCTGATTATTTACTTAAAAAAGCTGGGTTTTAAACCTTTCCATGGACAACAGAGTATCTTTTTAGAATAACAGACACAATGCTGCATTGCTTTAAATCTCAACAATGCTTTAAACCTATCCATGGACATCAGAAGATCCTTTCAAATTGTCGATGTATATCAGGCTGAAAGGATTGCTTTGTTGCGTGAGCAATCCATACAACAAAACAATGCTTTAAGCCTGTCCATGGACATCTTAAAAGCTTTCAACAGCCGCAGAGAGCTTCCAGACAACAAGGCAATCCTTAAAACCTCTCAATGGATATCGAAATAGCTTTGGACAAAAAGTATTGTCCCCCCTTCCCTCCAACATGGTTGATTTCGTTTTCCAGCAGTGCAACACACTCTATGTCTCTTTAGATTACCAAGCAATACTTCAAAACTGCCAATGGACCTTATAAGACATTTCAAGACACAATGGATCCCTTTACGAAACAAAGAATAGCTGTAAACCCTTTCAAAGAACACGAGGAGTCGTTAATCCGAAAAAGTCTTTATAGTAAAGTTGTGCCTGTTTGTTTGCATGTCTACAGATCAGAGCATAGTTTTAAAAGCACCAGAAGACACTTTTACTTGGCACAATCTGATTGTTTACTTATAAAAAAGATGTTTTCTAAACCCTTCCATGGACAACAGAGTATCTTTAAGAATAACAGAGGACACAATGCTGCATTGTTTTAAATCCCAACAATACTTTAAACCTATCCATAGACATCAGAAAAGCAATCAGAGTGCTTCCACGCAACAAAGCAATCCTTCCAACCTATCGATGGACCGCATGATACCTTTGCTGAGCAGCAAATGCATCTATCCACACAACAAAACAAGGCTTTAAGCCTGTTCATGGGCATCTTAAAAGCTTTGAACAGCAACAGAGGGCTTCCACACAACAAGACAATCCTTGAAATATCTCAATGGACATCAAGATATCTTTAGGGATCAGAAGAGGACAAAAAAATATTGTTTTTACCCCTTTTACCCCCCCACCCCCTCCGACATATTGGATTTCGTTTTCCAGCAGTGCAACACACAGTTTGTCTCTTTAGACTATTCGAGCATGCGCTAGCAAATGGGTTGCGTTTAAACAAGGGTAGGAATGTTTTTCCTTTATTGTGACAGATCGAGGCACTTGGTGACATTTTCTGATTTGGACGTTATAATAAGTAAATACCCTTTTTTATACGTATTGTGTACTATCCATATATGATATACATATATCTCAATCATGGCTGTAGATATTTATCATTGTACTAGCCGTTACCCTCCCGCTTCGCTGGGTAGTTCATGATGTTTTATAAATATATCTGTTTATATTCTGACAGACAGACAAAAATTTTAAAAATTGGTTTTTTGTTATGAGTACCGTATATACTTTTAGTGCATTAAGTAAAAAGCTGCTAATTTGAAATTACAAACAGACACTTCAATTTTATTTATTTGTATAGATTAATACATTTGCTGCTTCTTTGCATCAAGACTGCAACAATTTTTTAAAAAAAATATTTTTTTAAAGGTATTATTTTAAAAAATTATTTTTTTTGGCGACGTGGTTTGAGTTAATTTTTTTCAGTACTGTTGTTTATCATAGCTTAATTCATTATAAGCCTTTTTTTAAAAATCTGTTTTAGATATTCTGCTATCTGATTCTGTTCAAAATAATTTAATTTCTTCTTGACCTAATATATGCTATTTATGGAAGTTTTTTGTGAAAGGCTTTATATATCCTGGGTGTCACCGAATGCCATGTACAAACTTGGAGGGAAAGTAGAGAACATCCTAATAAGCCATAATTACAAACGAAAGTATGGGTGGAAACGTAACCCTAAAGGCATAAGGGAAACAAAGACACTAAGGCCCAATACAGAATGTAGTGTAAAACTCTTCATTAAAAAACAAAAATTAATTAAAAGTATGACAAGTGTGTTTGAAATTGCTGTCATTGGCATGTATACACGCACAACACCAACGCGACATGGATAGGCGGACATGTTCGAAAATACCGGCTGTTTTATGGATCGTAGTAACAGCAATGAATATTCATGCCACCAGATCCATTTCAGATTTGACGGGTAGCTCTGAAAGATTAATGTTCCCGCGTGAACGTTTGATGATTCTGTTGCTGCCTCGTTGGATGCCTTTCCCCATGCAATCGATCAGCTACATGTCCATTTCTGTTGGCGGGGTCGTAGTTGAAGTGGATATCCGCCACCTCGGCGTTCGTATAGCAATTCATGTTCATCGCACGCTGTCCATGTCAGAAATGAGGGTACCACATGTGCCGACCTTGCAAACTCACGTACAGCGCTACCTATCACTTTCCGCCCATGCTTTCCCATGTAATTGTGGCTCTTCACCGATGTTATCTTCCTCCCCTCCAAATTTGTACACGGCGTTCGGGGACGCCCTACATATATATATATATATATATATATATATATATATATATATATAATTACTACTTATAAATGACTTATATAAAAATGTTTTTGACATTGTATATACAAGCTTTATGCTTATAATCAGTATTGTAATAAGTTTTGTTATGATATTTGGTTATCTTATTTTATTTTACTTTTTTCTTCTTATTTCAATTTTTTACTTTGTCTTTAATTAATACATCTTTGGTTTTTATTACTATTATATTGCTAGGTTTTTGTGTATGTTCTTCATTTTACTCAAGTTTTTTCTATTTTTACATATTTATTCGGAAATTTTCTTATTTATTATATTTTCTTTTATGCTTATTTTTGTTATATATTGTTCAAACATGTTTAATTGTGCTCTATGAATACACTAGTTTTCTAGTTCAAGCATAAAAAAATTTTATGATAGTAATTTTAACATTATTTTAGCGACTAGCAATTAGATCAGCTTTTTTAGCCTATCTATGGTCGGTGTCACACTATTATGGTATGTGTGATATCGTCAAACAGTGACCATAGTTTGTAGGTAGTTTTTCGAAGTTGTTTTGGAAATTTTTCCTGTTTTTTATCCTTTGTGATAGGTACGAGCTCTTCTCCATTTTTTTGTTTACTTTGATTGAGTAGATAGTTTGCTTATTATTCGACTGTTTTGAGGTATACACTGGTTTATATTTTGCATATTTTACAATATGAATCACTGTTATAGTCATCATTCTAATATGTTTAAGAATGAATTGGACAAAGAAGGCACTAGGTATGATTTGAATTATTATTCATACCACGTGGAGTGTAAGACTCCTTTATATAATAATAAATCCTATAGATCCAGAACATTCTGGAATTCTAACTACGTAAATAACTATAATTATCTTAATACTGATTATGCTACAAAAAATATTGTTACTAAAGAGAACCAGCAATTTTGTTTAACTTCTCACAAGTATGTTAATAAATATTTTAATATCACCAACTCTAATAATAATTCTTCTATTGTTGATTGTCATTATACCCCGAATATTCATTTTCGCTACAATAAATGTCAAGATAAAAGATGTAAAACATGCCCCATGATCAATTAGGAACAGTTGGATACCAACTCCAACTTTATATTCTGTAAGTCTTAATTGTATCTATATGTTGAATTGTAAAAAATGTAATTATAAATATATTGGTCAGACTTCTACACACTTAAATATTCGAATTAATCTTCACAGATCTCATACTAAACATTACATTAATAAATATAATAACAATAATATTGAAATAAGACACTTTCACCTGCATGGTTTTGATAATATTGATATATCCATTCTTAGAATAGTTCCCTTTTTAAAAGATAGATTATGGCGGGGAAACCATTTTATTCATTTCTATAACACAACATATCCACATGGACTGAACACATTATATAATGGCAAAAATGTTCTGCAATGCATACAGCAAAAAGATAACAAAGAATTTTTTTATAATTGTCATAATAATAATATTAATAAAATAGTCAAGAGAACAAAAAGAGGTAAAAGGAAAAAAAGAAAAAGTAGAGATTCCAAGGATATTACAGCTAAAATTAATGAATTCTGTAGTGATTTTGAAACTGTTTATAACATTAATCAAATAAAAAATTTCATGCTTGGTTTGAATAAAAAAGGAATCAAACTTTTTAATTATATACTTAGTTACGATAATTTTATAGAATGTCAAGCCTTACATGTTATGAAAGATTTTTGTAATTTCTTAATCAGTAAGTTTAATATATCAATACATGATAATGTTTTAAATTCTACAACTGAATACTGTAACATCCTTTTCATGAATAAGTCCTATAATCATGTAAACTTTACTAAAGTGTTTGAGAAGTATATTCAATTTTTCCCAGTAAAAAACATTAACATTAAAAAGGCATTTAAATATAATAAGAAAATTGGTAGATCCATCTTTAACTACAATTCTTTTGATTTGCAACATAATAATATTGTATGTAATTGTCATAATTATGTAGATTTCATTGATGAATATCAAAAACATGTCATATCTGGTAATTTAAATATTATTAAAGATAAAACTCTCAGAGAAATAATGGTTAAGGGTACTGGCTTTAGAATAATGCGTTCTAATAATAATAAAGCTATTAAAGCACAAATTTCTAAAGATATTAATAACTTCATTACAAAAATAGCAATTAAATACAACTTTCCTTTCGAAGCATTCAATGAGTTTAAATGCAAAGTTTTGAGAGAGTTACTTAATCTTAACAATAAAACTGATAAAAATATTTCTTACAAAGATAGAAAACACCAAATTTCAAATCTTCAAAAAGATTTCATTATTGTATATGTAGATAAAGTTCCGGGCAACTATGCAATCATTTTCAAATGGTTTTATAACTTTATACTTAACAAACAGTTTCAAAACAATAACGCGTTTATTAAATCTAATAGCAGCAATAGAGAAATCATTAACCGTATTTCAGCTTTTTATAAAAAACTAGATTTATATACAAAGAATATCAATTTTCCTTATATTTTTCTAACATCAAAATTTCATAAGTGTCCAATTAAATTCAGAACTATTACTAATGGTTTTAATACCTATATTACACAACCAGGAAAGGTGTTGCAAAAAGTTATACAACACACTCTAGACAATATCTCAAACTCCATTATTGTAAAGAATAGAAAAGATATCGTTGAGAACATGCAAGGTAAGAGTGTTAAATCTATGCATAGCTTTGATTTCGAAGACTTATTCAACTCTATTGATATAGAGGATATGATTAAAGTACTTAGAAATGTTTATATTAAATATTCATTAAATAAATTGATAAACTATGATAAATATAATATTATTATACAATTTGTTTTGAAAGAAAATTACATATTTCATAATAACTCTTATTATCAACAAATTAAAGGTCTGCCAGAGGGTGTCCCAGCTAGTAATAGTCTGGCTAATATCTATTTACACTATTATGAGAATGAAAAAATTGATACAGACTCTTGTTACTTTTTTAGATACATCGATGATCTAATTATTTTCAGTAATAAAGTTGACTTTACTCCTATATTTAATTATTATCCAACCTACCTGAAATTATTAAAAACCAATTGCAATATAGAGTCAGCAAATTTCCTTGTTCTAGAATTAAAAGTTGAAAATAATATGCTAAAAAGTAATATTTTTGATAAAAGAGACTCTTTTGATTTTAATGTTAAAAAAATGCCATATTGGAATAGTACCCTTCACATTTCAATTTTTAGAAATATCATTCTAAATTATATAAAAAGAAATAGTGGTTTAGTATCTGAAGAAGTATTGAGAATTAATAATTATAAAAAATTCTTTCAAAGTTGCCTAGACTATAACTATCCAGCTAATTTTATATATAAATATATGTCTTCAAAGTTATAGCTATTTAATTATTTTTATTTAACGTATTCATTTCTATTTAGTTTATAGTATATAATTTTCTTATTATACTTCTTAATACATTTAGTCTATAGTATATAATATTCTTAATATATTCTTATATTAAGTTTAGTTACTAAAATATATATAGATGGTGCCCTTATTCTTAGTATTGCTGTGTTTTTTTTTTATGCATTGAGTCAGTACACTTGTGGAATCTGTATACATTGGGTAAGATTAGAGTTTTTCTTTGCTCATTTACATTATTGTTAATTATGGTTATATTCATTATTAACCTCTCTTGCAAATATTTTTGTTTATACATATTTATATTTGTCTATTTCTTCCGGATTCCTATATTTATTTAATATTGCAATTTCTATTCTATTGCTGTTATATTCACCCACGTGGGTTTTAGGCTTTTGCCTTAGTTTATATTGGGAGCTATTGTGTCGAAAAAATTTCTGCTGAAGGAGAAGGTTGAGATCTCACAAACTTTGTTTAATCCTGTTTCACTGTCCTAAACCAGTAACAGCTCGAGAAATCATAATAGTTTTCCACTCTAGATACATTTCTCTTTTTTGGTTTGTCATGGTTTCATGTTCTTGGTTCTTCCGGTTCTTAAGATACTTGGAATTTATTAGTCTTCTTTTTAATTTATTTACTGCTATATATATATATATATATATATATATATATATATATTCATATAATATATATATATATAACTAGCTGCAAGTACCCGGCTTTGTCCGGGTTTAAAATAAGGTTTTCTGTAGAAGCGTACAAAACTGTTTATTTGCATGCAATAAAAGGATACATTTATCTTAAAGCAATGGGATAGACAACATTTTTAGCAGTTCCATTTGGAGTGTGTACAAAAAGATTTTCCTCTTTGCCCACTCTGGAGCAGGGGCCCATGAGAAAAGCATGGTGTCTGCAAGTCTATATCAGCAATCCCAAGAGACTGGCCCTGTGACTTGTTGATTGTCATGGCAAAGCACGGTTTCAAATGGAACTGTATTCTCTTGAATTGTATGGTGTTGTCTGAGGGGATGATAGGTATTCTTGGAATGAAGACATCCTCACCCTTAGCACACCTTGTGAGTACTGTGGCTTGAATGAGATGTTGCATCAGCTTTTTCACAATTAATCTTGTGCCATTGCACATCCTGGGTGCATCAATATTTCGGATCAGCATTATTGGAGCACCAACTTTCAGAATCAAAACGAAACCTTTTTAAGAACCTTCTCCATGTAATTTTGTGTACGTGTACCAAATTTCACAGTTATTTGGTTGTCTGGATCTTGAGTTATAAGAAAACAGATAAACAGACAGACAACAAATGCGTCTTATATATATATATATATCATATTTAAGTTAACTCTTCTCTATTGATTTATTTGTTTCATGCTGTCCAACAAAAGGAAAGAACACAAAACTTACCACTGCTATTATTTCTCTGTTATAATTTTTATTCATATTCATTCCTTTTTTATCTTTTTAAAGAGTTAATTTTCTCTGCTAACTTCAATTATGTGTTTTTGTTGAATCATTCATTACTGTGCATGAAATTGTAGTTCTTTTAAAATTATGTGTGAGCTCTCATGAAAAAAATTATTTTAAATTTTTGAAAACATCACTACGGGGTGGATCCTCTTTAACGAATATTATGCTTTAATATTTAATAAGGAGTACTTGTTATTCGTGCGAATAATGGGTCTTTCAGCGATTCAGAAATAAAAATAGGATATTGAATCGCTATTATAATGTAAGGAAAGGCGTTGCTTGCGAAGATTACGATTTTAGTACAAAATAAATACAAAAGAAAGTAATATTAGCGCATTACACATCTGATATAAATTTTTTACTCTATTTTAAGCATTCTATACATAAAATTCGAAACAATAGTTAAACTTTAATTCTTTCACTTGCCTTCAGACATACTAATTTCTTCACCAAGCCGGTTTTCACAACTTCTAGCTTGGGAATTCATGATTTTGGAAATGAAATGAGTAATCTGAAAAATCCCCCAAAATTCCAAGAAAGAAATAATTCGGTCTTACATTTTTACTTCTCAATATTAAATTTTCCGAATTCCACCAATGATCTACTTAAAAATTTATTTCGTAATTCACGTCTTTCTTTTTTTTGTGTGCAATCGAAACATATTTTCATCTTTATTGAAATGAAGGGAATTGAGGATGAATATATATATATATATATATATATATATTATATTATATATATATATACATATATATATATAGAATACTATGAATAGTGAAACTGAATGAAAGAAATTCATGAAAAGACACCGTCTGATAGAAGTGACATAAAATAACATAAAAAAAAAAATGTTAAAAAACAATCTTGAAAGAATTCCATTTTCGATACATTCTCTTCGCTTCTTCTTCTTCCTTTGTTAAAAATCAGAGAATTCCATTTATTGTTTACTAATCTAATACGTCACTAAGGCCTCCTCCCTCACTCGAAATATTAATGCATCGCAGAATCTCAGCGTTTCTCTCAAAGTTGTTCGATGCCCTTTTTTATTACTTTTAATATTTGGCTGAATGCCTGGGAAAAAAGAACACTTACTAAACGTCAATCATTTCCAAAACTCCTATCTCCAGAAAAAGAATAAAATTTTGAAGTTTAACGAGAGATATTATCGTTTGCATTTTGAACGTAATTTTTTTCCCTCCAAGTGCGTCGAGCTTACTCTGGAAGCATATGCCTCCCGACAGATAAAAAAGGACTTTCAAAATTCCAGTCGAAGTAATTCCCTCTAAAAAATTATCTTTGTCTCGTCATTTCGCTCGCGTAATTCGAATACCTTTTAAATTTTGGTCAAAAAGGCAATTTTCGATGAAATATTCTGTACCGGATTGTTCCCTTCCGAATAAAAGTTTATTGGAATTCGGATAAAATTTAGAACAGAAATTTAAAAATGAATGTTCGGAAACTGAGATTCGAAATTGGACTTCAACACCTTTACGCGTGTGTTCGAGTTAATTGGATCGCACTAAACTGGCCAAACTGTGCACAATCGAAATAATTCGAGCAGGGGTCACACTTAATGCTGCTATAATTTTCACACTCGTATGTAAGCGAGCGCCGTGTGCACTCGTGAGACTGATTGCAATTGATCGTCGTGATTTCGTAAATTTAGATAACTATCATTATTTCGTATAATTAAGATGTTTTATATTAGCCCTAGAATACTACCCTTTGAAAAACTTACAGGAATGGGGTACCCATTCGTCTCCCAGACGACATGAGTTGTGGCATGCTTAAAACATAATTAAAAAGTCAATAATATAAAAATTATACTACCTGCAGATGATTTCATGTCATCTTGTCTTTAAGTAAGCAAGAAAGCAAAATTTATTTATTTTCGAAGCAATCTTTACACATATAAGTAGGATCCTTTCCGCAAATTGCTCTTGAACATAATAAACAAAATTTGTGAATCATTCTATGTGGCTTACACGTGCAAAAAGCGCATTTTTTTAAAATTTTCCGATCGTTTAGGTAGTTCAGTATTCTGCTAGAATTTCAAAAGTTTACAGATAATTGTCCTTGTTGATCGGGGTAAAGTTGATACATTTAGACATTCCTTCATCCATGGCTAAAGGAGACCTTTACTTAGCTTTATCGCAAACTTTATTCTAGATAATGCTTTTTTAGATTTGTGAGCCATATTATGCACATATATAACATGCATTCACTAAACTGATATGTATCATGTCATAAAATACGCAAAGAGGCCATAAACGTGTTTTTTTACTGAATGACATGCTGTTACACATCTGATCTAATATGTCTACGACTCCATTTGCTGCGTTGTAAAATTTTCTGCATTGTAATTCAGTTATTTCCGGTTTTCCGCTTTCTTCATTTGTATTCGGTTTTTCATGGAATGTAGATAGAAGAACAACCCATTTTTTAAAAGATAAAAGAGTTTTAGCTGGTCAAAACAACGCATAGTGTTCCTACACTTCGAGATCGAAATTCTAATATTCAGGAGGAATTTCTCGTTTGTTTTTCTAAATAGTTCCGACAACTGTAAAATTCATTGGAATCTTCAAAAGTTTG